>JBBMFX010026299.1:0-12200 GCA_037832545.1 Rhabdalestes septentrionalis | reverse complement strand
TCCACACGGGTGCAGAATTCATGGCGGCCCCTGTTTCACTTGGTGAATGGGTTTAAATGCAGAGGAGGAATTTCGTGGTGTGCACTGGTGTGTTCACATATGACACTTTTAGATATTACGTCAGTAATTTTATGGCCAGCATGCATGGAGGGCACTGAACTAGAGGATTTCAAAGCACTTGCTGTGGAGAATTAGTGTACCACTGGGTAGAACACACAGAAGCCCCTTGTTATATTGTAAACAATGCTTAAATTACTTAATACTGGACCTAGACCAGTTCTTTCAGTTACATTATACATTGTTGTCAGCATAGCAGATTCCCAAGATGCGAAACTTTACATCAGATGTAAAGTTTCGCTTCTTGGGAATCTGCTGTGAAATGGATTGGCTCATTCATTTATTTCTTTTATATAGCATAACTAGTAAACCCTTTTATAACGTTATGAAATGGATGAACTCTACCATATTTTCACAGGTTGCCTCTTACATGAAAGGAGTTAATGACATTTATGATAAGGCAGACTTTGACGGGATCGATCTGATCAACTTCAAGGTGAAATCGATAAGTGTACGTGTTCCACATATTTTGCTTTACAGTTTCCATTCACAATCACAAATAACCAATGACAAAGTGGTTCTAGAGTTGCAACCACAAGATTCTCCTGCTGTTCCTTCACAGTTTGCCTCAGAAGAGGACCCTGATGACCCCTTACAAGAGACCTACATTGGTCCTGAGAAGCTGCTGAGTCTTTATTCAGAGAGAAACTGGGGGAACTACTGCCTGTCCTACCTGCTGACTAACCGTGACTTCAGTGGCGTTCTGGGACTAGCCTGGGAGGGAAAGCCAGGTGAGATGGCATTCTGTGGTCTCTCGTCAGAAATGTGGAAATGTCCAGAGCTGATATATGGAAAACTCAGTCTGTGTAAGAAGAACTGGCTAGAGGTAGGAACCATTTCTGTTAAAACCATGTAATAATAAAAAACGACAATTATTTTAGATCTTTTTAAAAAAAAGAAAAAAACCCCAGAAGAACATTCAGTAGTCTCCGCCCACAAGTGGGTGGGGAAATCTGTTTTACACCATTTATATTTACTGAAATCAGAGTTTACTGATACACTTTGAGTTCTGAAGGTTAAGGTGGCATAATGCGGATATTTTCTTTTAAACTAGATGTTTATTGAACATCGCTTCTTCTTTAGAAGATCAAGCTGACTGTGAAGATGACCACCATTCCTAATCAAATAGCTGATTTATCCATTAGGCCTGTCAGTTATTGTCAGGAATGTGGTGACAGCAGAAATCTTGCTGCTTACTGAAAGTGTTTAGTGCTGCAACATTTGTGGAATGTGCCCTTTTGTCCATGGGTGCCCACATTGTATTCTTCAGTCTCATTTAAGAACTTCCATCTCCAAGCTGCTGGAGACTATTGAGGTGGGACCCATTGCACTTTCTCTGAAAAAGGGTAGCTGTTCGCAGAAATATATTGTCTGAGTTTCTTGCATAACTAAGGAAGTGCCTGGCTCACGCGATACAATTTAAAAAAGAGAAACACGCGAGGTCTGTTTACATGCTTGCCGATTGGATCCTCAAGAGGGTGTGAGTCTCTTCATATCTTGCCTGAAGCCCCTCATGAGCTTTCATTGAGCTCCACTCCACTGCTGTGTGTTGTTTTGTTTTGCAGACCTTCACTGGTCCACACTTTCCAAAGTGCCCAAGTAATTACCATTCCTCCCACCTCAACAATGACAGCTGCATTCCTCATTAACAGCGTGCCAGAAACTGACTTCATCCCTTTTCCTCTCACCTCGTGACCATGAGGAGGTCGAACCAGAAGTTTTGTGATTGTTATTTATGTTCATCCATACTTCCGTCCATCTCATTCATGCGTTTGACTAGAGGTCGACCGATATGGATTTTTCAGTAGCCGATGCCGATGCCGATATTTTGGAGTCAGGGTCAGCTGATGGCCGGTAAATGCTGCCGATAATTTTTTGCCCAATAATTTAATAACCCTCTCTATTGGATGTAAAATATCACACTAATGACACAAAGATAGATTCACAAAATTTCTCAACTTGTAATTTATTGAAGAATGACTTAAATATAAATACAAACGTAAATAACAAAAACAAAACTTAACAATAACAATACAATAAACATAAACAATAAACACAGCAGCATCAAAATCCTTTAGTGCAATTATTGAGAAAAGGTAAATTTTTTGTATTATGTTCAATTTTAAACCCACTTCCAGCCCCTCCCAGTCTAAAAGCTGTAGTTTGTCATGCAGGAAACACAAACGTTCCGCATTTTCTCCTGTGAGTCTACACTTCTTCTTGTCATAGATCATTCCAATCTCACTAAATACTCTCTCACTGGGAACAGAGGCTGGGGTCCAGCACAAGCAGCATGGGCTACGTGTTCCACAGCAACAATAATACTGGGCTGCCCGCAGAGATGCCTGTCTGTAAATCGGCGTAGTGCACTTGGATATTGGCCGATGCCGATATATTGGCCCGATATATCGGTCAACCTCTACATTTGACTGTCTGTTCACTGTATTCTGCCTACTCTACACTGTAATATACACTAATACACATTCTAACAGATTCTTTTAAAGTGTTATTTGGTCTATACCATAGAGGAATTCCATATTTCTCAGTTCATTAATGAACCATTTTTGTATGTGTGATAAAGAAGAACCTTCACATCATGTAAATGTTCGTTATCAATATATGTATTTTTCCATGCAGCTTTTCATACTCAAATATTCAAATAAAAATATATGACAATCATAAATAATGCTGAAGTTATCTGTCATAGATCGCTATAATTTCTCAAGTGTGAGAAGGTCAGTGAAAGTTGCAGAGAAAACTGCCAAAAGGACAAGGTTCTGGTTGTTGTGGGAAGGGACTCTGAGTGAGGGAGGGGGGTACAGTGTCATATTTGGCCCTCAGTGACACAAAAGGTTTTGATATTTAAATTTTGAAACATTTTCATGACACGCAATACCCCAATGTCCACCACAGCATGCTCAGCAAAGCTGCTTCTGATTGGATTATTGTACTAGTATTGTGAGCATATCATAGGATCGCCCACCCTTAAGGCATTCAATGTCAGAGCTTTGGCCTCCCGAGACCCTTCACAGCTGAAACAGTGACAAACAATAAAGTAGAAAGTCATAGACTTCTCTTTCTTCTGTTATAACACTGCCTTAATGGCACAGAGATCTCAGCCTCTGAGTGACTAACCCGACTGTTTTATGGTGGTCTTGTTTTGGTGCTCGGTGTGGTGCTCGGTGTGGCGATCACATTGGCAGCTGAATCTGCTGTGATTGGCTGAGAAGAGGGGCGTGAGCCCACGTCAATAGTGACATGTGATGAGAGAGGCATGTGGCCTTATCCCCTAGCCACCCCCCCCCCAGTCTTAGCCACCATGAATGACCGCATTCCTCACTTAGGATTAGTTACCATGGTAAAAGTCTTCATTTCACTCAGAAAAACACAAACACACATGTACACACACACACACACACACACACACACACACATATATGCACACACCACACACAAACACACACAAATTGCTATATCAATACATATAGAGATCAATAAATATCAGATATCAACAAAAAGCAAATGCAGCCTATATATGTTTTATGTTTTCAAATGTAAATAATGTATCATAAAAAATAAGGATTTTCTCAACAATAAGATATCAAATCGTCTTGAAAATCAGCCCCTTAGCAGTATCCTCTGAAGGACGCCACCCACTGGTTATAAAAAGTATTATAGGGGAAGGAAAAATATTTTATTGTAATGAGATTATATAATACATAATTGTAAAAAACAACTTCCCACAATATAATTGGATGTTTTTATATGAAGTAAGATAAAAATGAAAAACAACAGCACTTAAATAGTGTCAATATCAACAGCAACTAAATAGGTTAACAAGCTCTTTAATGTAGTTGACTTTGTAATGACTTTTCCGACTGGCTGGATGTCCAGGCATGTGACTAAGTCCTCAGGAATCATAAACATGCCAGAGCTTGGTTAAAGACTGGAAAGGTTGGAGATGTTGTGTCATGGCTGGATAATCTGCACTAATCTGGGTCTGCTGCTGCACAGTAAACCTAGAAACTGCCCCTCTGGGCAACATAACTATTCTTCCTAACAATGGCCCCTCACTCTCTGGGGTTTGTTGGGTTTGTTTATCCCTTATTTCAGAGGAACCACCAACCGGACTGGGGGGCTCGGTGGGAATTTCTTGGCGCTCACGCGAACTGGCAAAGTGGCATGCTGTAGAAAAACAAGCGCATTGTGAATGACCGGATGTTTTTGTAGTAGTGCTCCTTACTCAGTCATCACGTTTTTTTTTCTCACTCTGGAATTCTACTCTTTTTATTTCCCTTTGAATCCATTTAATTTAAGCTAAGAATCTGTAGGCAGTCCATGTGTCCCATAAAAATAAAGCACATAAAGGAAAATGTACAAAAATATGCACACCTGTGATGTATGAAAGCTACTATTTAATTTCAGTTGGTAATAGTGCTACTCCCGGCCTTCCACAATTTGATTAATCAATTGCATTTTCAAGGATGGTAAACATGGACTTACATAATACAGCATTCAAACCTGACTGCCAGCACGGCTGCTGTTTTTTTGCACCTGCCAGGAAAACTGTCTGAGTACAAAATGCATTGTTTAATATATAGAGGAGTCCAAGACTCTGAGACCACAAGTGAAGATTCTTCTATTTGTATTCTTTTCTGACATAATGCATAAACATACTAATTATTTACATGCATTTCAGAATCCCCTAGTATTTATAATGGCCATCTTTTTTCACTGGAGCATGAACTAGATCAGTAGATCAGGTTCACCTGAGGGTCGTCTGATCATGCACTTCACTGAAAGGGGGATACACAATCTTTACCTTTTTAAAAGTCCTTTATAAAGATGGGGGGTGGGTGTAAAATGTCTTGGATGTCATCTGGAGTGGAATAAGTCGGGGGGACATCCCCTCCCTCTGTAATGGCTCCATTGCCCATGCTCTGGACCTTGTATTCACCTGCAGTGGGAAATAGCTTTGGTTATATATTTTGATTAATATATTTTTAATTCATGTTTAAGTTGAGATTTACAGAAATATTTGAACTGTAACTGTGTAGCTGTGTAAAAGGGAACTCTGTTGTTAAAAAGCTCCATTATTGTTTAAAGTGTTTGCAAACCAAATGTCACTGCTCATTTGAAATATAATCATAAAATTTTGTGAATATTAATGTAATTAATCATGATAGAAGACATTACCCAGCATTCATATATATGTGTATGCATGTGTGTGTGTGTGTGTGTGTGTGTGTGTGTGTGTGTGTGTGTGTGTAATTCTAAAACCCGCTTTTGTTTTAGAATGTTCAGCTTTTCAGTGTTCTCTCAGATCTTTGGACCCCTCTGTACAACACATGACTTGGATCATAAAGCATATTAATGACTCATGCAGGTGGAAACTGGAGTCTCTTGGATTTGATCTCAGCATGCCCTCAGGAGAAAAGGCCAATGGCTGCATTGTTTGTGGTTCTGCCCCTGCCCTGGTGCAGAACCCTTGAAAAGTGTTAGGCTTAATCACAGGGGCTCATTTGATTCAATTCAGATTTTCTGTGCTGTTGTCGTGGCAACAGAAGAACATTAAAGCAAAAGAGTAGCATGTGTTTTCTGTTCTTTGGTCAGTTGTCTCTATCCCCACCAGAATACCACAAACTTTATTCATCTGATCAGGCTGTACAGTACAGTGTCACAATTAGACCAGCACATGCGAGCGCCGTACTCCCACTGAGGATGATTCGAATTGTGATGGCATGGTTTCCTAACTAGGCCTCTGTTTAGCGTTGCATGTGCCAAAATTAGCTCAGTCAGAGTGCAGTGGAAAAAGAGCTGGATATAGCTGAGCTAAGGGAGGTGACCTAAGTGTGAGGACACTCAGCTAGCTAAAGCCCTCATACAGGCTTCACACAGTTGGACAAATGTATAGGGAAAATTTAAAGTTACATTCTCAATATTTCCCTAATTGTTTGTCACTTCACATCATTATGAAGCTGTTAGAGGATATTATTTGCTCTCAAGTTTCTTTTGGGATCATCACTGAAGGGGCGGGAGGGGAGGGGGGGCATGTTTATAGGTGAATACACAGATTGACTGACAGAAAACTCAAGTAAAATTCAGAACTAGGTTTTACCAAAGCAGCATATAAATTTAAAGCTGTTGGAATTTCTGTCACAAACCTTAAACAGTTCAGATGTCTGAAACGTGTGACTTAATAAGTGAAAACCTGCAAAAACATATGTATGTATATATGTGCGAGATCATGCTTAATACTAAGCGATTCATCAAGGACATACACATTTATCATTAGTAATCATGACAGCCCAAGTCTCATTTAGTATAAGATTCATTGGAAGGGATGTAGTGTTACAGTGATGAAAGATATTGTACAGGAGACTGCAGCCCATTTGTGTTCCCTCCATTATTTGCATCCTGTCGTGTTTTCTTAGAACAGTCTTTTCTGTGAATGTGTGGAGGCCATGAGTGTGTAAAGGAAAGAAATCATTCTTCTCATTCATCTGTTTTCTGGCTCGGTGGCCTGGGCCTGAGCAAGGGCCACTCTCACGAGACCCGGCAACAATGGACCTTCCAGGAAAAGCATTAGCACAGTAGCACATTCACACCCAGACCAGCAGTCTGACGAGGCAAAGTCACATGACTGAGGCGAGTCAGGCGGGGGGGTAGGGGGTGGATGGGGCGTTGGGGGGGATTTGATGGACCTTTTTGTTTAAAACACTATATCTGTGTGGGGTGGAATCTGAGTAATCTGAGTACAGCCGTCAGGCTACCAATACAACCGTCAAGCTAGCATGCTATACTCATAACCTTAAAAAATCAGTTCTAGTGTGAATAATTCATATTGCTGAAATAGATGGGACTGCTTTGGACATTTGTTTCTGTCCATAAGTAATAGAGATGATAAGCAATCGTTAATTGCACATTTAACTCTTGCTGTATTTAAATGTGAAGGGTCCGTTTGTCATATGTGAACACATCACACCTCACAGTGTGAAATTATTCCTCTGTATTTAACCCATTAACCAAGTGAAACAGCGGGCAGCCAGGAACACAGCGCCCAGGGGCAGTGTGCAGCGGAAGAATACACAATATTCAATTTCACTCAATACAATGTTTATTTTTGAACCACGTCCTCACAAGCCCCTTGTGAGTGAGCTAAAGGCGAGGAAAACCTCCCTCAGCTGGAGGAAGAAACCAAAAAGGAGGAAGAAACTCAAAAATGGGAAACCATCCTCCCTGGGTCAACTCAGAGAGAAAGCAACCCCAATCTTTATGGGGAGAAATAACAAGAGAGGGCCTTGATGAGCAAGATTATAGACTGTTATCTCTATATGGCTACCAGAGTTGGTTAAGTGAGGTATATATTGTTGGAAGTGAAACTGAGAGTCTGTAGTCCATAAACATCAGGATCAGGAGCAACATTAATTACAAAAAGCCTGACTGAACAAATATGTTTTCAGCCTGAACTTAAAAACTGAGACTGTCTGAATTCAGAATCATGTTTGGCATAGCATTCCAGAGCTTGGGGGCTATATGAGAATGAGAATGCTCTTCCCCCTGATGAAGATTTCATAATTTTGGGAACAAGTAAGTAGTCAGCACTGAAGATTAGTACTAAGAGATCATTTCACTGAGGTAATTGGGTACAAGGCCATTTAAGGCTTTATTTCATTAGCAGAATGTTGTAGTCAATATGAAGCCAATTTGAGGCCAATAAAATCTGGATAATATGGGCTGATTTGGTCAAATTTCCTGGTTCTAGTGAGGACCCTAGCTGTCGCATTCCTTAGGAGTTGAAGCTTGTTTATATTATTGTTGGAATAGCCTGACAAGAGGCTGTTACAATAATCAAGTCTGGAAGTAATAAAGACGTGGACTAGTTTTTCTGCATCATGGAAACATCATGCACTTCTTAACTTTGCAATGTTTCGGAACTTACCTGAGTGTCAAATGAAAGATTGCCATACATAGTGACACTTAGGTTCTTTCCAGTTGACGATGGAGAGGCCGAAAACCAGTAAGATCAAGTATTTGACCTGAAGTTCTAGAAGCTTTTGGACCTAGAAGTAGGACTTCAGTTTTATCTGCTTTGAGTTAGAGGAAGTTATGTGACATCCAGTCTTTTAAACCTTTAATGTAGTACCCAATCTTTTTTTATCTGGGTTTATCATCAGGATTGTCTGCATAGCAGTGGAAGCCAATCCCATGTTTCAGAATAATCATCCATAAGTAATAACTGCTAATTTAAAGAGTTTCGATTGATAACCAATACTAAGCGAAGAATTTAATACTGACAGGAGAGGCCCAATGATTACTGGTTGGACCCCTTTAAACAAGCTTGTAGGAATAGAGTCAAGTGAACAGGTGAAGGGTTTTAAAGAGAATAACTGCAGCAATATTTGTTTGTCAGACTGGGTTAAATGATGTCAATTTCTCAACTACAGCTGAGATTTGGGCTGTATCTCTGGCAGACATCAGGTTGCAAACGTGGTTGAGTCGAATTTCCAGGTTGAATTTGTCTAATATTTCTACTTTATTATTAAAAAAGTAAATAAAAATGTCACTAGAAAGATTTGTAAGAACCTATGGTTCTGCACCTCCCTGGTTCTTAGTTAGTTTTGGAATAATACTAAACAGAATGCTGGGGTTATTTTTATTAGAGTCAATGAAAGATGACAAATAGGCAGAGCATGTCATGGTAAGTGCTTCATCTTAGTCTCTAAGGCTCTCCTTCCAAGCGGTGTGGAAAGATTCCAATTTAGTAAATCGCCATTTGCGTTCTAGTGTACACACATTTTGCTTTAAAGCATGTGTTTGATCATTATACCAGGGATCCAGCAATTTCTGTCTGACTTTTGTACATCTTAGAGGTGCAACAAAGTCTAGTGTGGATCGTGGATAGTGTGCAGAGAGTTCTCGAAGCACATAGAAATATAGAAATTAGCCAAGCCTTGGCAAAAAGCCAGTTGCTGTATCCTGTTACCTAAAAACACCTGGAGTTAAGCCAAAGGACTATTTTTGCTGTTTACAGCTCAGCTGCACCTGCCCATTCAGTTATTGTTTCTGTAGAGTGCCATGTGGAACCAATAAAATCTAGAAGAACTATGAAATAACCACGTTCAGCTCCCTCGACTACATCCTTTCAATCCTGATCAATCTTAAATAATCTTCAGTCAAAGGCTTTCATGGAACCTGGTGTCCAAAGAAACTGTTGTAAAGGAATATAATTAATTAAACTTTTCTACATTATGTTATTGTGCTCTTTGGTGATATCTGGTATTACTGTATTATAATGAGATATCTGGTTTGACTCCATCAGTCCTTCATTAAATTAAATCAGGAGCTGCCGATGGAGTTTCAAAATCAAAACAATGGCTGGAGGAACCGAGGTGGAATCTGGAACCGAACCTGTGTTCTGCTCACTAGCTCACACAATATCAACTACTTTAATTAGCAAATTTGGATACTTTTTACTGCAGTCTTATTTGTTTGTTTTTATTCTAATATTAACGCTGCCTGATCTGAAATGATATTAAAGGTGCCTTACCTGAGGCTGGAATAAATCTTTGTGAAATTGTTTGTAGTTTTATATAAAATGTTATGAAGGGCTTACATATCTTTACTCTGTAAAGGATTACATTTTCACTTTAAAGGATTACATAGCTTTACTTTACATTATTATCCATTTAATTACAATAGTCACGAGTCACAAAAATAACTGGCTTCACATTGGAAACATCTTCGAAATGCAGAACATGAACATTTATAA
Source organism: Rhabdalestes septentrionalis (assembly GCA_037832545.1). NCBI lineage: Eukaryota > Metazoa > Chordata > Actinopteri > Characiformes > Alestidae > Rhabdalestes > Rhabdalestes septentrionalis. Next base: position 2,311 of record JBBMFX010026299.1, on the reverse strand, counting down.
TTTCCGTGTCACTGTGTGACGTTGTATCTTTAACTTCTATCATCCTTGTGTCATTTCTCCTGACCCCACATCAGCAAATCTGGCAAGCTGTGTGCTATAAATCTCACCATATACAGGCCGCAACATGGACCCAGCCTCAATACCACTGTCTCCCACTGTGACAGACAAATTATGGAGATATCTGGAAGCAGTTAAATGATGGACCCCCCTCCCAAGCATAGAAACCCCTGGGGATGTATGACATCATGGTATGGTGCTGTGAGAGGAAGCCCATCTGTTTGCGATCAGTAGTGTGTTTCTGGTCGGTTTTATATATTTGCTGAAGTGCTGATATGCAGGGAAGTTTGCAAGAAAAAAGCTGGATCTGTCTTTCTCAGAAAACATTTTATGTCTTTTAGAGAGAGGATCCACTTTTCCAGCACCAATCTATTTCTATCTTCTCTGTCCCTCCTAGTGCAACACATAACATATACACAGGCATGAATCAGAATCTGAATGGGCTGTGCATTGTGACAATTTATTAACTTATTCAGATTCTGTTCATTCATGTTTTACCATTTACCATTATTCGTTTGTGTTGATGCCAAAACTGATTCTTCAGAATCAGAAAACATTATTGATCCTGGAGAAAATTGCTTATGATTGATCTGCACAGACACAGAGGCCCAAGGAGACAAGAACATTGTAAAATAAATCCAGCAAATATTCTGTGTCAAAAATACTTTGAAATATGAACAAATGGTGAGGAATTAATACTATAGATAACTGACTTATAGTTAAGTAAATTACTAATAACACTAATAATAGTCTGTTATTGCTGTGGTAAAAATCAGAAGTAGATTGGTAATACGGATATAAGTGGTGATATAAGGTAAAACTGTCGCACATAATATGATACTGCACACAATGATTATGTTTCAGCATAAATCCTTACTCGCCTGTAAATTGTGGGGGCATATGTAGTTATTTATTTATTCTAAATCATTTTTTCATTATAACTATCTTGAATTAGCATTTAGCATGTTGGCCATACTCAGTTAACTGAACTGATTCTCCTCTCTACCCCACTCTCCTCTCCTCAGATGACTGGGGAGGGATGTGCTCCAAGAACAAGCTAATGAAGGATGGTCGCAAGACTAGCCTGAACACTGGTCTCGTTACCCTGAAAAACTTCGGGCACTACATTCCACCCAAATTCGTCCAGCTGACCTTCGCGCATGAACTCGGCCACAGCCTGGGTTCCCCCGTGAGTCCAGCAGCCTCTGTTGTTCCCACCATTAGACCTGAAGATTCTAAATAAGCTTGTGGGTGGCCACCTGTAGTTAGAGAATGGAAGTCGCTTTGGATAAAAGTGTCTGATAAATTCCATTAATGTCATTCCATTAATACAAAGAGAGAAATTAACACAGCAGCACAAGTAAAAATACTCTCAAGAACAAAAACAATGAATAGCTGCTAGTACTACATCAGGGGTCAAACATGGTGCCCCCAAGACCACATGAGTCGCCGGTGGACCTGTTCTGAAAACAGCACAACTCTCTAGTGAGCAGCATCTAACATTTAACTTTATCCTCTTGCTATCCTTCTTTAATCACATTTGCATTTATATAGATTTGAAAATGACAATATTATTTAAAAAACTTTTTAAAAAAGTTTATTATACATAATGTTTAGATAAGTTTAGGTGAACTATGTACTAGTGTATCCAACTGGAAGCTCTTCCTATGGCTTAGTACCCATGAAGTAGCTCTCAGTTTAAAAAAGGTGGGCCCTTGTTCTAGACCAAGTGTTTGGTGAGAGTGGGGCCTCATAGGACAGAGGAAATGTAAAAACACACGCTTTGTCCCTTTGTCAACAGGGAAGGGAGGATTGAAGACCAAACTAATTTCTATTTTTGTCAACATGGATGGATAAAAAGAAAACAAATGTTTAAAGATTTAACACTTACAACCCTCATATGGGTCTCCCACTCTCCGGGAGTTTGAGAGTTTCCTCCTGTTGCTTAGGATAATAGACGCTGCCAAGTGATTATAAATTATTTGTCAAAATGTCAACCACTTTGCTCTGCTTGTGGTTTCAAATATGCTTCCAGAGAGACTTCCCTAGATTTTTGTCAGTCATTGGGTCCCCTGAGTCCCCAAGTATTTAGCATCCTAGTTTTAGTAGATTCATGTGACTATTTTCATTACAAAATAACTACCCTCTGTCTGAGGTTTTCCCTAAGTAACTCTTACAGTAAGTCTTACAGTCATTAGTTACAGAGACAGTCTTACAGTCATTAGTTACAGAGACAGTCTTACAGTCATTAGTT
>JBBMFX010026241.1:0-12202 GCA_037832545.1 Rhabdalestes septentrionalis | reverse complement strand
ATGTTTTCCCGATTATTCATTTAATCATTAAATAATACACTGTATTAGGTCTTGGTTCAATAGGCTACGTGCAATCAGTTCAATATGTTTTAATAAACATTGAACCAGTCCGGCCCTCTGTGTTTTTTTGGCCCTCTGTGTATTTGACTTTGACATCCCTGATCTAGGCAGATTCATAATTGTCCACTATATTTACCCACGGGGTGGCCTCTTGAATTTTTGCAATCACTATCATTTTTTTCCATTCTGTTCTTTGAGGTTTTCTCTTAAAAAAATTTTCAGGTTGGTGAGCTTTTGGTGTCTCAAACCTATTAATTTGAATGGTATGTTCTCCCTCTAGGCAAACTATGACCTCAAACACATCTGCATATTCATTTATGCCAACAACAGCTCCCCTGTTGGTTTACTTCGAGTGAATTGGGTGTCCCTTGGCCCTTATTCCCGACCAGAATTGATTTGGTGAATGGGAAAAAAAGAATTATTATAATAATTATTGTTATAAGTCAATTAGTGTTTATGAAGTAATTTTAGGGGTTAACATAATTGGAATATTCTATTAATTTAAATTACATTTTAGTAATTTTGAAGGAGGATTTTTGTTTATTTTGGTAAGGGAATTTTTAGGGGAATTTTTATTAGGGTTTTAGGGTTAGGTAAATTATTTGGGGAATTTTTAATTAGGGTTAGTTTGTTTAGTTGAAGTAAAGTGAGGGGATGGTTAAGGTTAGGGGGGATAATTTATATTAGACAAAATGTAGGGTTATTCTAGTTAGGGTTAGTTAATTGGTTAAGGTTAGGTAGGGGATTGGTTAAGGTTAGGGTTAGGGAGAGGGGAAAGGGATAGGTTTTAGGTAATGGTAAGGGTTAGGTGGAGAGGCAATATGCATTTGGACTAATTCTAATAAATATGGAATTAATTAGGATTATTTAATTTAGTTAGGTTTAGATAGTGGGATGGTTAAGGTTAGGGGAAGGGGGATTAGATTTAATTAGCATTAGGGTTATCCGTCATTAGGGTTATTTTATTTGGTTAAGATTAGGTGAGGGAATGGTTAGGGTTAGGGGGATGAGGAGGGGTTAGGTTTAAAGAATGGTTAGGGTTAGGTAATTAAATGTAATTAGTTTAGTGACTTATTAAAATTAGAGTTAAATTATTTGGTAAATTTAGGGTTAATATATAATTCGGGTTAATTTGGTGGTTATATTTAGGTGAGGGAAAGGTAAAGGTAAGGATTAGGGAGAGGGGATGAATATAATTACATTGGAATTGGGGGGCCTAATATAAGGATTAATTCAAATTAATGGGAATGTTGTGGGGTCAAAGGTCGGGGTCACCAAAACTTTAATTCTCATTTAAGCCAAATGGGTATTTAGTGTCTAATTTATTAATCCACTCCCTTTCTGCTAGTTTACGACATCCAGAGGTCCATAAGGGGTCATGCTGGATCCCTGTAAGTGATGAGAGGCCTTGTTTAATGAAATGTTGGACTACATATGTCGTCGTCTCCCTCTGGTGTCTAATGTTGTACCTGTGTTGAGTTAATCTTGTTGCTAGAGTTCTTGGTTTCTCCTGCATATTGAGCTTTACATTTGGAACAATAGATCAAATGAATGCAATTAGTCTGATTTGGATTAATGTCAAATTTAGTCGGATAAATTGTTTGTTTTGTAATTGAATATCCAATTGTTTTTTTTATATTCGGGACAAATATTTTTGTTTCAAATTTTTAGAATGGGAGTGGAGTAATAAGCACCTCTGACCAGAAGGTCCTTTAGATTTTTGTATTTTCTGTAGGCCAAGATGGTCTTATGTTTTTTTTAGAACAGTGGAATCCTTAATTAAGTTTTCATCATTAATTCTGACTTTCCTATTTAATTGAACACTAGACCTAGAAAAGGTACTAATCATTGGGATATTTTTTTCTGTTTTGTTTCCTTCAGGTGGTTTTTCTAGATATGTTTTGAGTGAGTGCCTTACGAAAGTGCGTGAAAAGCCTCTCTTGAGGAGGGCTTTGAAAAAAGGTTTAATGGCCCATTTAAAATCTTCCTTATTTGTACAGATTTTATGGTATCTGAATAATTGGGATTTAATGATTCCTATCTTTAAAATAAACGGATGTCCAAATAGTTGGTTTGTTGAAAATGTGGGCCTTTGAAAGTGACCATGTCCAAGAAGTTGACCATATTATGGTCCAATGTTAATTTGACTTTGATGGAAGGATGATGGTTGTTGAGAATATCAATAAATTGATGAGATTCATCTTTGGTGGTCGAACAAATGCCCCAGATATCATCCAGGAACTGGAAATAATGGGTGGGTTTGATAGGACATGAGGCTAAGGCAGTCTCTTCCCAATGAGCCATATAGATATTGGCATATGATGGTGCAAATTGTTTGCCCATGGCTTTACCTTTATTTTGGAGGTAATACTGTGAGTTGAACTAAATCAGTGTGTATTAGATTATTTCGAGTAACTTGATAATTTGTTCATCAGGCCTCCTTGGGTCAGGGTGCCTTTTTAACCACTCTTACTGTTGCCATACCTGTTTCTATATCAATATTGGTATATAGAGTGTCAATGTCAATAGTTGACAGTCTGAACGTAAGGTTATACCCTTAATTTTGGTAATAAAATGGTCGAATTCAGATTTAGGAAATACTCTATATATTCTGATACTCTATAGCTCTCACTCTCACAATTGGACACAATAGGCCTTCCAGGTGGGATTTGGAATGGAAGCGTCCAAGTTTTAGGATCTTTTTGTATTTTGGGGAGTAAATAAAACTGTCTTACTCTAGGATTCTGAAATTCCAAAAAGTACTGCTTTTGTTTGAAGGTGATGTGTCATTTGTCAAAAAGTTTGTTGACAATTTGCTGGATCAACTTAGTGGTCTCTGGATAAATTGGAACCAATAGGTGTTTGTAATGCTCAGTATTACTGAGTTGGCGAATTGCTTCATGTTCATGTTGAGTTTTTCCCAAGGTGACAATTGCAGTGCCCTTGTCTGCCGGTTTGATAATTATATCTCTACGTTTATTGAGCTGGCCTATAGCCCGCATTTCTAGGGTTGAAAGATTTGGAACATCCTGAACGTTCCAATTCAAAGACCTCAAAGCGTACTGGTTGGCTCTAACTATTTTTCTAACCACAGGGGGAAGTTGAATCAGCTTAGGTGTCCAATTAGAGGCATTTGCGAAAGGAACGGATTCAGTAGATTTCCTATTCTCAAAGAACATAGCTAATAGTAAACAACGACTGAAGTTCTGTAAATCATACCGGAGTTGATTTTCCTGGTCTAAATGCAGTTTGATGCTAGGAATGAATGATAAACCTTTCTCTAATTATAGAATTTGGGCCTGGCTATGACAAAAATGTTTGGCTAGATTGATAATGTTTTAGTTTGCCTTCCGGGAAGTCTTGCTTACGGGGTCTATAAGTTTAAGTGGCTAACCCAGTGTTGGAACATGGATCCGGCTGTGTCTTGTGTCTGATGGAAACCATCTCTGCCTGTCCTGAAGGATGAGCTAGAGAGGCGAGGAATTGTGTTCATATTTTTGGATATTTTCATTGAGTTTAAATAAATTGTTAAGTTCTTGGGGTGTCAAAGTTCCTGGGAAATTCACCAGGGGGAACCAGATCTGTGCCAATAAGAATACCCCACGAGCTATTTTAATTGGTTGGAGTAATTATTTCAAAACAGTGGCCTCAATATTTTGTTGTCTGTAATTAAGTCCAAAGGACAGTATTACTTTCTCTACATGAACCAGAACTGTCGCTTTTTCCATGATGCCTAAATACGATTGGGATTCGTGGATACGAATAAGTTGAAATTCTTGTATCAGGTTTGTTTTGAAACCGCGGATGGCGTATATTTTGTGGCCGTGCGCGGTAACCGTCTCGAAATGGCGGCCCAAAGCACGCTTTGAGATGGCGGATAATGTTTGTTTGTGTTCTGGAGGAAACTTTGAGGCTCCAATCTGTCGCTAGAATGAGCTCTAATTCGTCAAAGAGCCTCAAATCTATTGTATCGGGGGAGAAAATCCTCCCGAAAATCTCGGTGTTCCTCCTCAGACTCGGGAGAGTGGTTGAAATTGTCCACAAAATCCGATCTGGGGTTGTACATACGGTTGTTTTCAAAGTAAATTCGCTGACGAGGAGTCTGGCGAGTTTTACCTCGAGAAGAAACCCTTTTCCTATCAGTCATTATCCAGCCAGATCCCTTGCAACATTTCGACACAAGTTTGTGTCTTCTTCAGGCTAAGTCTGGCCAAAATCGAGCAATGGGTGTGGTGAGATTAAATAAATAAATAAATAAAAGGATGAAATTAAGTGCACGAAAAAAATATATATGTTCGAAAAATTGTGGAAAAGGAAATGTTTTAAATGTGCTGAGCAAAGGAGAGTTTCTGTGGCACGTCTGTGCCGGCGTGAGAAAAAGAGGGTGAGTAATGGAAGGGGGGGTTGTGGGGGGTTTGGCTCCGCCCCCTATGCAGGCTCAAAAATTATTTTTTCAAAATAGCCATGTTGTAATTTTTAATCATATTTGAAATGTTTTTAATTATTTCTGTAATTTCATTGGGAAATCTAATTGTAATGTTGTAGGGGTTTGGATAGATTATAATGAACTAGTGATCCGTCTTTTTTATATTCCGTGTTTTATTTTAATGATCTGTTTTTATGTTCCTGTAGTTCTTGATAGGCCTTCCTGTGATAATTTTTTATTTTTGTTTAATTCTATTTGAATTTTTTTTTTAACTATCTAAAAATTTTTTAAATTATCTAATAAAATGAAATTTTAAATTAATACATTTTTAACTTAGTATTAATTCTCAAAGAATTATTTAAATTAATTAAATAAATTAAGGGGGAGAGGAGTAGTGATGGTTAAGGTTAGGGTTAGGGTTTAGGGTTTGTGATAGGTACAATGGGATCCCCCAACGCAAGTCATTTGACTGCGTGGTTGAATAGGGACACTAAGGAAGTGCACGGGCCACCGCGTGTCTAGCATTGCTACCATTCTTGTAACTGACTCCTGCTTGGCGTCAGCTCTTTTAAATAATACCAATTGGGACTGTCCCAACTGGGTTTTTTATCAGCAAGTTGGGAGTTGAACGATATCTACATTGACTTTGATTTATTTTATATTTATTTATTTATTTTTAAAATGATTTTTCTATTGTTAATCGGTTCTTTGGCTTGTTTTACATTGTTTTGTCTTTTGTTCGTAAGGAGAGATGTTTAAGTATTTATTTATATATTTTTATTATTAGTATTATTAGTTATTTTTTATGTTTTTTATTAATTGGTTTGTAATAGTTTAATTGATGTTTTGTTATTTTGTTCTCTGTTTGACTGATTCTCCTATTATTATATACATTTTAGGACACATCATCAGTAGTGTACCCCAGAGTCATCGGGTGTTTTGGCCTTTAACCACAATACACCCTGGTCTGAGGCGGCTAGCCAGGGTGATCAGTTCCTGGCTTGTGTCCCATGTCCAATTGGATTTATTTTGAGTATATTTTAAATATTCTCTGTGGTTTGATTTGCTTTGTTCTGGTTTTTTGGGCCTTTGTTGACTTATTTCCAATAATTAATCAACTGTTTGCATGGCTCGTTTTGAAATGTTTTGTACATTGTCTATTTGTTGGTTTATTTGTTTTACCTTGTTTTTGTCCGTTGTCTGTTTTGTTGACTTATTTGTTATGATCGATGGGTTGTTGTCATAGTTGGTTTTACTCTGTTGTCTGATTGACTTATTTCCAATGATTAATTAATTGGTTCACTTAAATGTTCTACATGTTTTAAAGGAATGTCCAAGATTTGGATTTTACCTGTTGTGTTATCTAAATAAATAAACAAACGACTGCAGCGCAACGTGGACTGATGCATGAGCGGTGCTAATCACCCGTAAAAGACATGGCCCCATTTAAGGTCTGTTGGCCTCAGACCACAAGCCTGTGTGCTGTCCAAGTGGACCCAGGGCTGCTGGCTACTTTACCTTGACCCAGACCAAAAGGACTCTTCTTAACACCGCAAGGTTTCCGAGTCCCCCGTAAAGGTTTAGAGACTAAGTTCTATCCAGCCAAACCAGGGCTCCAGAGGCAGGTCCCGTACCAAGTATGTCACCCCCAGATGACCCTGGGTGGGTATCAATCCAGCAGACGACTTCCATACAGTTCCTCCTACAAGAGTCAGAACTTTCTGGGAAGCCATCAAGCTTCTACCGGGTTGAAACTCTTTGGGGTGAGCATATGTCAGTGGATCCCTTCCCTACCCCATCCACAGTGTTCCCACTAGGATAGTCTCAGAAAGAGATCAGGCTTTTACTGATGAAACCTCCCCAAGCTCAGCATTCAGGCCATTTTGTGTGTCCACCTTGTTCTCTTCCAGAGGATGGTGACCACAGTTTTTGTTGGTGCGTCGCTTTTATCTTGCTTGTTATGTTATATGCAATCAAACAGAGAAAACCGTGTGAGAATCCATAAAGCAATTAGAGAGATATCTGGATTTTAATGTGAGTATCTGTGTTTCCCATGTTCCTGTGTATGTATTCTGTTTTGAATAGTACAGCCCTTTTGGGTGTGGGCTGGAGTCTTTTATCTGATTGCTTGCTTTAACCTACCATGAGTCTGTAGAGTCCTGAACTGGATCTGATGCCCCTATGCTTGTAAATTCTGGGATTTAGGAGTGTGCTTGCACACTCTACTTGGTCATGACTAGCTATCATATTGGTCATCCATCTTGGTATAACAGCCCCCCCCCACCCCCCCCAACATTGCATGATGCTAATGTTAATGGATAATGCTAATGTTAATGCTTATGTTTATGCTAACGGATAATACTAATGGATAATGGTAATGGTTAATAGTAATGCTAACGGTTAATACTAATACTAAGGGTTAATACTAATGCTAAGAGCTAATGTTAATGGTAACGGACAATGTTAATGGCTAACAGTAATGTTAATGTTACCGGTAATGCTAATGTTAAAACTAATGTTAACGGCTAATGTTAATGGCAATGTTAACGTTAATGCTAACGGTTAATGCTAATGACTGATGCTAACACTAATGGTTAATGCTAATGGATTACATTAACGGCTAACGCTAATTCTAACGTTAACGCTAATGTTAATATTAATACTTAAGAATAGTAAAAGCTATGTGCAATGTAAAAAACAATGTTACTGTCAAAATTCCCAAATGATAATGCCTTTTCTAACGTCAATGTCAGTGCCCCTGCTAGGGTTACTTTGGTTTTGTGGTTCGTTCCATGCGGTGTTTACATGTTCAAATGTTTTTAGGGATAGATCTTAGGGTTGGGGTTAGGTTTGGGGTTAGGGTTAGGGTTAGGGTTAGGTTTTAGGGTTGGGGCTAAAGGTTAGGTTTAGGGCTAAGTGTTAAGGTTAGGTTTTAAGGTTATGGTTTAGGCTTAGGGTTGGGGCTAAAGGTTAGGTTAGGGTTAGGGTTAGGTTTTGTAAAAATGACAATGGATCCCCCCAGCTGCATTCAACTGCAGTGGTTGAATAGGGACACCAAGGAAGTGCACGGGCCGCCGCCTGTCCAACATTGCTACCGTTCTTTTAACTGACTCCTGCTTGGCGTCAGCTCTGTTAAATAATACCAATTGGGACTGTCCCAACTGGGTTTTTCAGCAAGATGGGAGTCAAACAATATCCCGTTTTTTTCATCCACATGTCCCAGCCCCCGCCGAGTCCCGGCCAACTCCACACACCCAATCCAAAAGTGTAGGGGGCGGCCACCCCTGACCAGGGACCCAGACCCCCGAAATCTCCAAATGGTTACTTGGATTAGATATACTTTACTTTGTTTAGCAGATTTTTTTATTGTAATTTTAAAGGTTGGTTAATCTTGTATCCTTAAGTTCTTGGCCTATTGATGTTAGGGTTAGGGTTGGGTTTAGGGTTTGGTTTTAGGGTTAGGGTTAAAAGTTAGGATTAGGGTTAGGGTTAGGTGTCTGGGTTAAGGTTAGGTGTCAGGGTTAAGGTTAGGTGTCAGGGTTGAGGTTAGGTGTCCAGGTTAAGGTTAGGTGTCAGGGTTGAGGTTAGATGTCAGGGTTAAGGTTAGGGGCCAAGATGAGGGGAAAGCAGCGACAGGTCATCACGGTGAACGGGGTGTCGGTCGAACACGACGTGCTGCTCGCGGACGTGGTGGAGCAGTGTATTCTGGGGCTGGACGCGCTGGAAAGGTTGGAAGCAACTGTGGATGTCGCGGCGGGGCAGCTTCATGTGGCCGGGGGAAATTGCGCGTTCCGGCGGGACAGCAAGGACACTGACACCGACGCTAGGGTGAATGGGACCTGCCGAGTGGTGGAGACTCCTATCCCTTACCTCGAATAGACGACGCGCTAGACTATATTACGGGCTCGCGTTGCTTCACCCCTTTAGACCTAAGGAGCGGTTATTGGAAGGTCGTGCTAGCCCTGGACGCTAAACCAAAGACGGCTGTTACGATCGGGCATGGCCTATGGCACTTCCGGGTTATGCCGTTCGGCCTTTCTAATAGTACAGCCACATTCGAGCAGCTTATGGAGAGTGTGCGTTTACCTTGACGATTTGTTGGTCCACGCCAAAATGTTTGAGGGGGCCGTACAAAATTTAAGGGAAGTGCTCGGGGCCATTAGGACAGCCGGTTTGCGTTTAAACCCGAAGAAAGGCACTCTGTTCCGGCGAGAAGTGGCATTTTTGGGGCACGTAGTCAGCAGGGAAGGGGTGGCCACTGATCCGGCTAAGGTAGAAGCAGTACGGGGCTGGCCAACACCGCGGAATGCGAGGGAGGTGCGGAGCTTTTTGGGTCTAGCCTCATATTACCGTCGTTTTGTGAGGGACTTTGCCACCATTGCACAGCTGCTACATCGGTTAACAGAAAAGGGGGGGGGGCTTTTCGTTGGTCCGGGGAGTGCGGGGCTGCCTTCGGGCAGCTGCGGGAGGTGTTGGGGAAAGCACCGGTGCTCATGAGTCCAGACCCAGCAAAGCCTTTTCTGGTCGATACTGATGCGAGCGACGTGGGCGTGGGCGCGGTGTTATCGCAAGTCACGGAGGTCAGAGAGTGCGTAGTCACGTATTACAGCCGAGCGCTAAGTCGACCGGAGCGAAATTACTGCGTGACGCGGCGGGAACTGCTCGCTGTCGTTCAAAGCCTCCACCATTTTTGCCCGTACCTGTGTGGGCAGAAATTCCTGCTCCGGACGGACCATGTGTCGCTCACATGGCTGTTGAGTTTTAAGAATCCGGAGGGCCAGCTCGCACGGTGGTTAAAGTCGTTACAGGAATACGATTTTGCCATGCAACATCGACCGGGGAAGCAGCACAGTAACGTGGACACGCTGTCACGTCGGCCATGTGGGAGCGCGCGGAAGAGAGAGAGCAGCGGGTTGAGCTTAGCGCCGCGGTTACCACTCAGACCGCGGCCGGGGTGGGTCCGGAGAGGCTGCGGCACGAGCAGGCGACAGACCCAAGCATACGCCGAGTACGTGGCTGGATCGAGCAGTCGCGCCGCCCCGGGTGGGACGAAATAGCCGCCACAGACGCAGAGTTAAAAGCCTATCAATCCCAATGGGAAACGCTAGAAGTGAGGCAAGGGCTGTATTATTGCCGCTCGTGGCATCCGGACGGGCAGCGTGAACTGTGGCAGCTCCTGGTGCCCCGTGGGCTGCGCGAGGAAATTTTGCGCCCGGTCCACGGTGCAACAGGGGTTGGGCACTTCGGTACATCCAAAACTTCTAAACTCCGCAGCCGTTTCTATTGGCCGGGGTGCAGGCAGGGCGTTGAGCTTTTTGTACACTGTTGCGATGCGTGCACAGCGAAAAAGGGACCGGGTGGGCAGTCTTGAGCGCCAATGCAGCCGTACGTGGTGGGGGTCCTAATGGAGCGAGTAGGGGTGGATGTGCTGGGTCCATTTCCGCAAACCGAGCTGGGGAACCGTTATGTATTGGTGGTGATGGACTATTCTACAAAATGGCCCGAGGCATACGCGTTAGCCGACCAAAGCGTGACCACCGTAGCAGGTAAATTAGTGGAGGAGCTCTTTTGTAGGTTTGGGGCGCCGGAGGAGTTGCATAGCGACCAGGGGCGGAACTTTGAGGCCCAGCTGTTCGGAGATATGTGTCGTCGGTTGGGCATCCACAAGACGCGCACCACACCGCTCCACCCAGAGAGCGACGGGCTTGTGGAACGTTTCAACCGCACGCTGGCAACCCAGCTGGCGATCCTGGTGGCAGGGCACCAACAAGACTGGGACCAGCATCTGCCCCTGGTCCTGTGGTCCTACCGCACCGCCGTACAGGAGAGCACCCAGAGCACCCCCGCGGCCCTGATGTTTGGTTGCAAGCTGCGCATGCCCGTGGATTTGGTTTTTGGCCCCCCTCCGGAGCCTGAGATCCCGGGCCCGCTGGGACCAGGCTACCTCTGCCGCCTGAAGGAGCGACTCCGGGTGGTGCATGGTTTGGTGAGGGAACGCCAAGTGGAGGCCACGGCGCGACAGAAGCGGGCCTATGACATACGCAGCCGGGGACAGCATTTCGAGCCCGGGGCTCTCGTTTGGGTTTACTGCCCCTCCCGGAAAAAGGGGCAGTGTCCAAAGTTGGACAGTCACTGGAGAGGACCGGGAGAGGTCCTGGAGCGGCTCGGAGACGTTGTTTACCGGGTGCGACTGAGGGGCCGCCGCAAGGCGGTAGTGTTGCATCGAGACAGGCTGGCTCTGTACCGACCACAGGTCGATACAAGGGACGCACGGGAACCGGACACTGACAAGCCCGAGCCGCGGAAGGCGGACACTGAAACGAGATAACCAACAGTCTAGGTGTAAGACCTGTACGCTGTTATGAATGCAAAAAAGTAGAATGTGTCGAACATGAGTGCGTGTGTGTGTATGTGTGTGACTAGACTGTGGGTTAAGCTGAAATTAAAGGGCATGAGGGAGGTCTCTCCGGTAATAACTTCCAGGCTGTTAACCTTGATTTCTCACCTGAGCTCGTCTGGTAGGCTCTCACATCTCTCAGATCATGTGATTGCCATGGACACCCAGATACGGAGCTCGGACTCAGATGTTCTTATGGACCCAGAGAATGACTAGCCTTTTAAAGGAAATTCCCGTTTGCTCAGACCATGCTGGAAATTAAGGCCATGATCTGGGGACCTCTTTAAACACACAGTTCGATGCCACGAAGCCCTAATGAACCCAGAATGAATTACACTCCAACTCAAGCTGATCAGGTCACATGGCATCCTTCCATGAATGCAAGGTTGGCTGTGTTAGTGTCTATTGCTGAAAGTGCAAAGAAGATCTTTATTGAACCATACTGTGTGTGTGTGTGCATGTGTGTGTAGGCACCACCAATAGATGGAGCTCACTAACCACAAAATGTGGATTTCAGAAAATATATATTTTTTAAATATGTGACTAATTATTATTGAAAATGTGGGAAAATCCCACCATTCAATATTAGTACTGGTCCTCCAGTTATAATTATCAGTTTTTTTCTGATCATATATGATGGACATCTAATAACTTGTCTATCATATATGATCAGAAAAACTGTTTCACTTGAAATTTTCTGTTTAAGTGTGAAATCACCAACCACAAAATAAATATAATTTCTCTCAAACCACTTCTTACTCAGACTCCGGCAAAAACAGTGTGTACATTTAGTGTCTACTGACACACTCTGCCAGAAATAGCCAGACAATCAACAGTGAATTAATTAAATAGATCATCTTTAATTTCATCACAACACACAGAAACATACAGTGCAACAAGATAAGTTATGTAGCACTGTAGATATAAAATATTAAACTTACAAAGTGTGATATCAAGTGGACAATGTATCCACTGTGCCATAATAGATCAGTATTTAAGGAAATAACAAATAAATTGCCAAGAACTAGCAGCATGCATGTGCTATTTAAATAGAAATATAACTACAACTACCAGTATATATACCTGTATATGTATCGAGAATAGCAGCTTTAAGCATTAAGCAAGAATAAATCATTAGAACACAATAAACTGTGTGGAATTAAATTGCACTGATTGACATTCACATTGCTCTGCAGTTGCTTAGTGAAGTTTGTGCACCGATGCCTTCTATTGTAAATCACCATAGAGAGTGTGTTTCTATCTCTCTCTCTCTCTCTCTCTCTCTCTCTCTCTCTCTCTCTCTCTCTCTCTCTCTCTCT
>JBBMFX010026202.1:0-26311 GCA_037832545.1 Rhabdalestes septentrionalis | reverse complement strand
CCATGTCTACCCTAAAGTGGACTAGAATGCAGGAAATTGCATCTAAGAAATCCAAAATTTTCGGGGGGAGGACCCCCAGACCCCCCTCTGGGCTAAGCCCCGGATGCTCACTATGTCTGGCTCCGCCTCTGCGAACAATATGAGGCAGTTCTGGCTTTGACAGATGACTATCACTTAAGCCTAACAGTAAATCTAATGTGTAAAATTAAACCAATTAGGTTGGTTACAAAATGTTATGTGGCTAGCAAAAAAGGTTACTATAAATTGAAGGGAGGATGGAAATACAATGGTGTTTGATACACAAAATTATATCAAAGTTTTTTACATACTAATATTTTCGGCATCTGAATATCACTCACTTAATATTTACCAAAAACCATTATTCTTTGCTGACAGATAAATGTCCAGTATATTCACCAGTTGAGTACATTTATTAGTCAGAAAATTGCATTTTTTATCTTTATTGGCCCACAAAAACCACCATATATAATTATAATTCATGTAGATCACCAGACAAATATTTAATGAGCTATTAGGTGATGAAACGGTTAACGAGTGCATTTAAAGTTAAAGGACAGTCTAGAATTTGACTCAACATAACTGATTAGCAGACTGTTTCATCTTACACATTTTATTTTAGATTTGTTCATTCAACAATGTAGCATATGGGTCCTTCAAACAGTCTTTTAAACTATGGCCTTGTGGATGAAGGCAAAGTGTGTTCTGTTGGAGGTTCGGTACATATTTATAACAATATTAATATTAATATTAATCAGTGATGCACTGAAGTGAAACCCCTGTGGTGAAAGTGAGTGTACTCAGGATGTGCCAGGTGTCGTACACAGGCTACAAACCTGTGGCTACAGAAGGAGGCGGCAGCCTCTCAATACTCAGAATGAACAGCCAGTACAGATTTCTTGTCTAATGTCCCTTTTCGTCTACAGTCCACACAGCTGACCTTTGGAATGTTTATCTGCCGCTGTCCACGATGTTTGAACATGTCTGTGCTGTCCAGATGGAACAAGCCGTGTTTTTCAATGATGATTTCTCACTTTCATTAAAAATTATTGTTAAAGTCTTGGATTTTGTGGCCTTGCTATGTCATAAAATCACCGATTTTTCAGCCTATTGACGGCCTGACAACGTCTGACGGCTGGCGGACACCTCGGTGTGTCAGGACCCTTAATTGGGTGCTATTAGTTTACACATTTACACCTTTAAATCTGACATTTTGACACCTAGTGGTCTGTGGAGGATCAGACCTGGGGGCAATATCTGTTCTGGTGCTTTTAAAGAACAGGTTTATCTGCGTCTGCAGGACAGTCTTTTCACAGCTGACCTTGAGTGACAGCTTATTTTTAATCCACATGTCAGTCCACTTTTCCTCTGCAAAGGGGCTTGGCATGTGCAGACATGCGTGTGTGAACCGGAGCCATGAAAACTCAGAGAGACCGGGATTTTCTTGCCCCTCTGTTGCCGTGGCTACAGATAGCTGGTTACTGGATTCTAATTCTACTCAGAAAAGTACAAGGAATCACCACAGAAACCAGAGTATCTCTGTAACTGTGTGTGGCCATGGAAACAGAAGTGTGAGTATAATGACAAATTTGTGTTTGTAACAGTCAGTTGATTTACTGATGCTTCGCCCACAAATGCATTCTTTTGCAAACATGTCACTCAAAACGAGGCAGTTTGGAAATGAAAATAAATTTGCTGTCACGTTTACTGGCTTGATCACACCACAAAAACCTACCTGTGATCTAACTTAACTTAAACTACTCCAGGATCTGTAAAGCTGGTCTGACTTTGCGATTAGTTTTACAAAAGAAGCTCTTTGTGGGCCGAAATTCTAAAAATAATTTATGATTTTATTTCTAAAATGCTAACTGAGGGCCACTGGCTTTAGATCCTAATATCATGGAATATAATAGATTGGGGTTCTGTTCCCCATTTGGGCAAAATTAAACAGCTGGTCTTCCAAGATCACAGATTCCATTATATTATATAATAATTGGCACATTTCCTTCAAAGTGATTTTGCAATTCCAAAAAATAAGGCCACAGATAACACCTGTATGGCAGTACAGTGTCATAGCATTTGCATATAAAACTATTTGTATACATCCAGTATCCAGTATTGAAGCAGTGTATTAGGCTTAACTGGTTTGTAAATGACACACGATACAAGACAGCCAGTGAGAGCTGGTTTACATTTATCAGTCAGTCACAACAGTTATCATAGAGTTGCAAAAGGTCATGCAAAAGTGAATTATGACTGTTTTTTATACACAAAACTGCATAAAACACCTTAAATTCTGTATCCATCCCTCGCAGCAGTAAATAAGTCAGCAGTGTGGTTTGTGCGTGAACACAGTGTTCTGCTGGTTCAGATGTTATTGAAGCGGAGGTGAACTCATGTACATACAGTTCAGTCTGAGCTCTGAGGGAAGGTAGATGTTTCTTGCTGAAGCCTGAATATTAAGCACATCATAGCTGCAACAGCTGATGACTAACACCACGAGTGAAAGGGAAAGGAAAATAGGGAGAGGGAGAGAGATAAAATAAGAAGTCTGAGCACACAGCTGTTCACTGAGATAGTGAGACAGACAGATAGAGAGAAGGAGAGAATCACTAATTGTGCTTTTCCATTGCGATTGTCATCACAACGTCATTGATATATACTGTCTTTGAAAAAAAAATCAACAATACAAATCCAATCTCACAACTGGAGTGTTGTTGAAGTACAAGCACTACTGTCTGTTTGGGCTGGAGATAAATTTCAGTGCGAGTTTTCTATGACACTAACAAATTTAACTTTACTGTTGTGAAAAATGTGAAGGTGTTCTAGCACATTTATGACAAGTTAGCTGGTTTACATTTTCATCGCACAGTAAAAGAATCCAGAATAATGTTTAAAAACTCAAACAAGACTATGAATTATAAAAGACCACAATAACAAAAGAGGATCTGACAGAAAAAACTTTCTGCTGGTTCGACCCAATGGATGACCAGCCATAAATTGTGGATAGCAAATATGATACAGGATTGACATACACTGGAAATCCAAAACATGCTGTGAGTTCCGTACCATTGCTGTACAGTTTATATACAGTCTCGTTTCTCTATCATCTTATTAGCATTATTGTTGAAAATACATGAAAATATGTATTTAATCCCATGTTTTCTTGAATTTTATATTGAAATGCTTATTTTGATTAAAAAGGCCACGTTGTGGGGCAGCATGGTGGCGCAGGGGTTAGCGCTGTTGCCTCACAGCAAGAAGGTCCTGGGTTCCACTCCCGGGTCGGGCCCAGGGTCTTTCTGTGTGGAGTTTGCATGTTCTCCCCGTGGCCGCTTGGGTTTCCTCTGGGTACTCCGGTTTCCTCCCACCACCAAAAAACATGCGTGATTGGGGATAGGTTGATTGAGCACACTAAATTGGCCCTAGGTGTGATTGTGAATGTGTGTGTGAGTGTGTGGCCCTGCGACATGCTGGCGACTGTCCAGGGTGTACCCCGCCTTCGCCCATAGCAGCTGGGATAGGCTCCAGTCCCCCCCTGACCCCGAGTGTGGGATAAAGGAGTAGAAAATGGATGGATGGAGGCTACGGTGTCTTTAACACTAATACATGCAAATGAGTCATGTTTCAATTGGCTGCACTGTTGTCCCTCACTCTAAAAGTAGGGTTAAATACACCCTATAGCTTCAAAAGCTAAACTGCAGCAGGCTGTATGGACGGATAGATGCAAATGCAGATTTTGGGATGTAACAAAAACATGCTGTTTTTGCAGCTCTGAATGGTGATGTAAATGGTTTGAAACTTTAACAGCGGTTACATCCTTTTGTGTGGCATGAGCACTTTAAAATGGTTTGAAAGTGCAGTAACAGAATAGAATGTGCATCGTTACTCTGGACAGAACTGGAATGACTCACAATCTGATCGCATAGTGGACTAAAGGATCAGCCTACTCACAGGCCCGGCAAGACGAGTGGTGAGGAGAAGTGTGGGAAATCTCCTTGAATCACACACCACACACACACACATACATACATATACACATACACACACACACACACACACACACGTATCAAATTCCACTGAAAAAATATATATAATATTAACAATGGAAACCTATTACAGACACACTATTGGAAGAATACCTGTAATGCTGTATGACTGAAATCACCAAACAGCGACCTTTAGGAGAGATCTGACAGATCTCTGACACAAACCAAAATATTTTAACTGCATACGCATATATATAACATTTATGGATCAATTGAAAAGAGGCACAAAACTTTAACACGTATTTTTTTAATTCACTGTATTACATGTAGCCAGTAAATCATGAATCACAGTTCATCATGAATTAAAATGTGTAAAAATGTAGATTTTGTAGAAATGTTTGTTCCAGATACCAAACCGTTGCATACCACTGATTTCACAGTGTTGTACCACTGACAAGCTAACTGTACCACACTCCCTGGGTGGATGGGATGGAACTCATATATGACTGCAAAGAATAAGCCGACACGTGTGATCTGGTAACGACTGAACTGAGTTGGTAAAACTGGTCCAACTATCAAAAATAAATAAACAGAAGCTCATCTTACCTTTATATAGCAGGCCAGCTGTGGGTAGACCCTCTGCACCCCCAAGAAGATGGACAGAGGGGTTCTGTGGGGGAAGGAGGCCGACACCGCATGGGTCACCTCAGGGAAGGAGAAGATCCGAAAACCTGAATTCTCAAAGAGTTCCTGTAGCTTCGCACACGGCCTGTCATCACCTTCACTCAGAATACTACCCACCGCACAGCGGCACAGAGTATCAGAAACCTGGGAAACACACACAACACACACACACACACACACACACACACATGGAAATACAGTATGGATCAGTTTCAGTCAAAACAAAACTAACACAATGTATAATATCTGTAGGTTTGGAGAACCACCTGCTGTAACAGGAAAGTTGTACAGCCAGAGTAGCAGAAATATAACTTTCAGAAAATAACTTCTGAGAAACTAAAAAAGATATGTATTTGCAACAATAAGTAAAAAGAAATCTCCCCTATGGCTCAAGCCAATTTTACTCCTACCACTCTCACGTGTCCATGCCATGTCTCTTGATTACAACTTTGTGAACCCTTACCATGTCTCTGTGTTATTTTGGCATTTGTTGTTATTTTGCTCTTTCTCTCCACCTTAGCCGCATCCCCTTGTTATCTAGTTTTCCTGTGTTTTGTTCTTGTCTCCTCCCCTGCCCAGGTGTGTCAATTGTCTAGTTAGTTCATACACCTCTGTATTTCAGTCTAATTGTGTGTGAATATAATTAATTGTAGTGCTTATGATTTAGTACAAAACTTTGGATTATCTTGTGTTTCTGTTAACATCCCTTTTTGATATGTATGTCTTTGTATTTACCCCTTGTTTTATACTGTGTTTTCTGTTTTGCCCTGGCCATTGTTAGCATTTTAAATACATTTAATTATATTTTGCATCTACAATCCCGCCTCCAACCCTTGCATGTTTGTGCCAATTCTTGATGGGACAGCAGGTAGGGAAAAGTCACACATTATATCACACATTATAAAAGTATTTTCCTGTTAATAAAGATTTCAAAATGACAGTAACCATTGGCATTTCAGTGTATTGTTTTCACCTGCAACTCTTGTAATGATAAGCAGCTCAGAAAATGGGTGGATGGATGGATTGCGGTTCTTTTCTTCGTAATAAGCATAAAAATTGCTAGTAGCAGGCTATGCTGATGTCTTGGTAGCTAAATAGCTGACGTTACATCGTTACTGCTGATTTGTGAATCTGCATATCAACATATTTACATTTTGCATTCCACCACTTTGATGGCAAATAAGCCATACATTTAAAGTCAGTCAGCAGGGCTGCTGAGCTTTAACACTCCTTTAATATCAATAGACCACCACAATAGCTGAGGAATATCATCCTGGACACTTCCAGCAAAAAAACACATCTGTTTAAGTAGAATCTGTTATTAGTTTCTGATCTATTGGTTACTAGGAGTGTTGATTTCAACCACTACCTTCTAACTCAACTTCAAGAGGCAAGGGGACACTTGAAAGCAACAGATAAAATGGGATTATGTACCATTTCTCCAACAAACCAGCAGTTCTGCAGGCATTGCTGGGTTGTCAATGTGGCAAGTTGTGGCAAATGTTGATCATTTTATTCTAATTGTATTATCAACAAACATATAATGGAATATTGTGTACACAGGCCAAATGTATGTGGCCAGCTGGCCGACACATTCCAAAGCCATGGGCATTAACTTTCAAAACCCTAAAACAGTCAGAAACCAACCGGTGTTCTCCTACACACTCAATGTTTGCTGCTCTTTGGCTCAGTGAGTGGCCCTCATTTGTTTCCAAGTTTTACAAAATTCAATAACTTTGGTTCTACATGACACAGGAACATCAAACAAAATTCAGCATAATTCTGACACCTCATGCATTAACACAAACCATATAGGGAATTGCCTCCTGATGATGAATTACTGTTTGTTGCGCTTTTAGCACTCATAGGTTAAAACGCAGCCCACCTATCCATAGAATTTTGGAGTGTGTCTGTGGCACTTTGTGTATAATATAAGACAATGTGCCTTATTTTAAATGCTGGTTAGCAATAATTGTATGTGAAACACCACTGCTTACATACTTTTGGTCTTATAGTGTCAGGTAGTCTCCCACTGTCTCGATCTTGTTCTCCTTTTCGCTGTCTCTCATTTCTAGCAGTAAAGTAATAAGGCATGTAGACTGACCCTGAACACCCAACCTCCTCTTCAGCTCCCCCTCGAATCCGCCTCCGCAACAAAAAACTACCAAAAGCCCCCGCGATGGCCTGTGAAATCTCTCCACCTGGAGGTGGCAATTAGCACGGCCTTTCCCAACACCTAACTGAGCCTGCAGCACCTAAAAACACACTCTTCTCCTCACCTGCCTCGTCTGTGCACCCAGCGAGGTGTTCCAGCCAACAGCCACTTCACAACCACACACACACACACACACACACACACACACACACACACATACATGATGAGTCACAAAGAGAAAAGTGGTCTAATGAGCACCAGCCGCTCCGACAGAAAGCAGTAGGGTGTGTAGCGACAGAAAAAATCAATTATACAGGAGTAAGATTTAATAAAGAAACGTAGCAGGTGCAGGTGGTATTTTTTGTATGTGTGTGTGAGTGAGCGTGTGTGTGCTTGTGTTTGTGTTGGAAGACAGGGAAAAACAAGCTGATGATATTCCTCGCTTCTAATTGCAGGCTGCTTGCGAAGGCCTGTGGACATGTGGACAGACGCCCGGCTGTCATCTTCAGAAAGGAGAACACACACACACACACACACACACACACACATGCACACCCACACACATATCAGAACACTGGGGAAAACCAGGACAAAGTGTGGGGGGAGAAAGGGCCCAAGTGTTGTGAACATTTTATCTTTGAGGTGCAATCTAATGTATGATTGAGCATTTTGTATTTTCATTTTATCCTAACCTGGTTCTTCTTTCTTTGGGCAAGACATCTAAACCAATAGATGAATCTGTGAGAAAGGTATACTTCTAGCTATTAGACATTTTACTCTGCTTAGTCTGCTTGTTAAGATAGTCTCCTATAAATACACTTGCATTTAGTCATTTGTATTTACATTTACAGAATTTGACTGACACTCTTATCCAGAGCACCATAAATCTGTACTTTAGAAAACACAGTGAAGACAGTGAGGGTCTTCTTATGTTTAGGGAAAGTGGGTTCCACCACTTGTGTGCCAAAACTGAGAAAAGTCTGAACCTTTGAGAAGAGCTGGGTCAAAAGCTGGACCATTTTTGGCTTTGTAAGTGTGTATTAGATTAGAGAACCACAGGAACCCAGTGGAGGACTGCAGAACTGGAGTGATATGCGAGACTTTTGATGAGACCAGATGTTCTGGTTCATCTATCTGAAGGTCTTCAGATGAGCCAAGAGCCAGTTATAATCCAGACATGAGATGACAAGTGACTGGACAAGTATCTGAGTGGTGTCAGTGATGAGGAATGGACAAATGCTCCTCATATTTTAAAGAAGGTGGAAGAGATTGTATATGTAAGAAGCCAATAAGAGGTCTTCACATAAGAGAACTATATTTTGTTCTTTTGATGTGGAAGTGTTGTCTGCATCCCCTGATACAGTTTTGCAAGGATTTTGCCTCATCCTATAAGACCCTCTGTTTGGCTCTAGCGTGGCCTGCCAAAGCCAAAAATTCCTCAATTTCCCATCTTAAATGGGTTTTAGATCTTCTAGTGTTGTGGCTTCCAAACTATGGAACTACCTCCCTCAGAAACATCAAAAGACCTCCTCTCTTGCTTCCTTCAAACTCCAACTAAAACTTAATTTTATCTTTCCTGTTAATGTTGTAATTTGGAATGTATTTGTCAACTTCTGCCTGTTAAACGGTGTTTCTTTTTGTTACATTAAGTTTAAGAAAGATTTTTAAATGTTACAATCTGAGCTGTATATGATATGGCAGTGTGCCTGGTAGAATCTTGGAATTTTTTAGCCAAGTTTTGATTTTTAGGGTCAAAACCGACCTGGATGACACAGGAGCTTGTCCCCATATAATCATATAAAGCCAGTATTTCACACATGATATAGGGGATGGAGTGATTCTATGAAAAATACAACGTGTATATTCATTTTAATTTATATAGATAAAAAAAATTTGATATCATTATGTATTGATGCATTAACCTTGAAGAAGCGTACTTTGAATGGTTGGGGTGCCAGTCGACTGGACTGGGTCAGTAAACTCCAGGATAAATGTGATGTGGTGCAAATGAGGTAAAAATGCTACTGTGCCCACATAACAGATGCCACAGGCTCTTAGCCTGCAGGGGGGCATTCAACAGCAGAGCATTCATTTGTCTCTTAGACCTCTAGGTCATTCTGGCCCCCTGCTGCATCTTCCAGGAATATCATGAGACCCATTTCTGCTAAAAATATCTAGTGTGTGATATTTATTAGACTAAATATAAATATAAAGCAAAGAACCTGGATTACTTTGTTTAAAGGAACAGTCCAGACTTTCTGTAGCTTAAACACCAACTACTGGGATGTGTTTCTTTATCCTTAATAAACAACAGAAAACCTGTTGAATCTCATAATAACACAATCTAATGGGCAGTTGCTTAATCTCCTATAGCTGGGGAGTGTATAAAAAATGGTTCCAGCACAGAAGTTCAGGTCTCCTACCACAATTATTAGTACAAGTCACAAGTGGAAGTCATAGGTGTAATGTTCCCGGTCCGCAAAGGTTCAAAAGGTCCACAGCTGGCCAGGGATTTAGTAATATGTGGGCTCATTTTCATTGGTTACTGTTTGTGTTTGAGTTTGTAAATAAGTGTTCTTTTGTACTTTCCACTGACTTTTTACATGCATCCTGTCTCCTGAGAAGGCTTTGTTTATGTTCAGGCACTCAAGCTGGTTTGCGTTTTTTGGTTTTGAATAAAAAGTAAAAGATGGTATATTTCTGCATATCCCTTTTTTGTATGGTGACAGGCTGCGACATGATGATAGGGTTATGATAGCAATGATGCAAAGGTCAGATCTAAGTAGAGTTTAGAGCCCTGATTCAGGGTCTGAACCTTCACTACCACCACAATTTAAACATAATTTACCCCACAACTGGGCATGGGACATGTGGTGAGTTGGAGGAAAACCAGAGCGGATTTCCAGTGGTGTGTGTTCTTCTATCGATTAAGTGGAGTGGATTCTTTAGCAAAATATTCAAGATTCAACAGGGCTTTCCAAACACCCCAACCTGTAAAAGGACAAGACCTTGCACGCATGCAGCACCCCACCCCCACCCAAACTCACCCCCACACGCCCTCCTCACATTAAAAATGCTTCTGACCCCCCTGCCAATAAAAACAAAAGAATGTGTCCAAACCTCAGGAGGTTCTAGGTAAGTAGCTCAATGCCAGAGCACTTTACTTAATGAGTGACTGTAAAAATGTAAATCATAGGCTCAAATACACATTACATCTGGGACAGCTTTCATAAGCTAACATCGTATTGAAGGGCCTATATAAAACAGTCTTTTTCTCTTTCCCTGATTAACCTCTAATCTTTCTTGGAACAAAATCCTCTCTAAGTGAGCCTCTGCCTGCAAGGTTCTGCAATTAAAATAGGTAGCAATGCATTCACAATATGGCATTTAGTTCAGATTCCTATATGGCGTACTAGTCCAGTTCCTGTAAGCTTGATCAATCACCCTCGACAGGGAAGTTTCCAGTCTTTTACTGAAATGAACTGGTATTCCAGACCACATAACGCAGGTGTGTTTGTTCAAGCTGCTGTAGAGCTTTCATCGTCATTATAGGGCAGCAGATTCAGTCCCTGCCGTGCTATAAAGTGTGTGAGCGCATGTGAGGATGGGGACAGAGGGGAATCCCTGCGGGTTAGAGAGCAGCAGAGCGGAGGAGGCTCAATCGATGCGCCGACATCGTCCCAAGCAAAACGCAATTAGACTGAAAAGAAAAGCCGGAGAGCAGAAACACTGCTTTATTTCCAGTCTGTGGGAGGGAAATCCATCTAGTGCAGATTTGTAAACCGGCGCTGGGAACGTGCCAGGGCGGCGGGATGACAAAGAGCCGCGGAGCACCGCGCCGCATGGCACGGCCCTCTGGGAAATCGACTCCAGAAAGTCTTTGAACATGGGGCTGTTTATTAACGACCTGCAGAACCACCTTAAAAGTCACTAACTTCCTCCACTCCCTCTGTTCCTCTCTCTGTCGTTATGGTGGATCATCTCAAAACATATCTGTCTTTCACCATCCTTACACTCTTCTTTCATACACCTCTCTCTCTCTCACTCCCTCTTGAGTCAACTAAAAAAGGAATGTGAACATGCTAATTAATTAAACAGCAAGAGAACTTTTTTGACAGCGATTACACAGGCACCTTTCCCATTCAGTGGCTTTGATTTTCACTTTCATGTGAGGATCCAGTGCAGTTTCTCAAACTGCAGATTAGAGCTGCCTTCACTGCAGGGGTGTAGATATTCCTCAAAATTTGGCCCTCCCCAGGACCCCCCAACCACTGCTATCATATGCATGCGCACATACACACACACACACACACACACTCACATCCATTCCCAATTTCCAGCAGGGGATTTTTCTTCTTTTTTGTTGG
This sequence comes from Rhabdalestes septentrionalis, assembly GCA_037832545.1. Taxonomy (NCBI): domain Eukaryota; kingdom Metazoa; phylum Chordata; class Actinopteri; order Characiformes; family Alestidae; genus Rhabdalestes; species Rhabdalestes septentrionalis. The sequence goes on along the minus strand of JBBMFX010026202.1, from coordinate 15,098 downwards.
TGGTTGGCTAACGGCTGTCTGATGTTAGTAAATGGCTGAAAAAACATATTCAAATGTTTTTCTTATATATTAATCAATAGCCGCACAAACGAATTAAACTTTTTGTAATTTAAAAACCGAATATTAAAAAAACGAATATTAAAAAAACATGATTCATCCATATTTAGCACCTATACGCCATTTAAGACATATAATCAACTCTACCATCATTAGTACTCTTGGTATAGATGAATCAAAGAGATCATAAAAATGTCTTGGTGATTAATTGCAGTGAAATCATTCCACATTAATGATGGAATTCCACAGTGATCCCTACATCTCTGCAAAATTCCAGACTTTATAGATCAAGGCTATACTCGCAATGCTAGCAGCAATGCTACTCCCTTCTCCACACACACTCACAGTGAGTGAGACAGGAGGGCAAAAACCACAGCTCATCAAATAGGAGTCCTACTGTGCCTCGCCTCCTCCAGCTTTGATTGACAGGGCGCAGCAATTAGCAAAGACTGGACTGTAGTAAGTGTGCCAGACTAGCGAGGAGAACACAATTTATTTCTTCTTCCAGGCATCGGATAAGAGAATAAAAAAGGCAAAAATTATGAATCTATCTACACAGCGTTACTGTAGGAAAGATATCACCAGCACTGTAAAACCACAGGCCTGTGAGTACATGAGCACAGGCATTTCAGTGCCCATGATGTTCCTCCTGCTAAGGAAATTATGTAAAAAATGTAATTGTTTTGGCCTATTATTAGTTAATATTTTACATTATATTTCAAATGCTTTGAAATAAGCTTGGTGGTGTTAACTGCTAACATTAGTGTTGTAGCCTAATAAAAATAAATAATTCTGAAAATCTTCTAAATAGCTTTCAGCGTTCATTGATATGGCTACCAGCTAATATTAGCTATGTAGGACAATAAAGTCACATTATATTATGTATTCTAAAAAGCTTTTAGTTAGAATTAGCTTATCTTGTAGGATATTCTTGTCAGAAGTTTATTTGCTGGCTTTCTTGTCAGAGGCTACATTTTCTTAAAAATTTAACAATCTTGGAAAATGTTTCCGACTTTGAACTTTTGTATGTACATCATCCAGTGCTAAACTCCTTGATGTATCCAGCATGGTAGCAAGTGTGTCGAGTGTGTTAGCTTGGACTTTGCAGCTTGTGGCTTGAGCAACAGCTATAAAGCTTTCATTTAAAATATATTTTTACAAATTTGAATGTTCTAAAATCCCAAAATTTTAACATTTTCAAATTAACGTTAGACATTTTCAGCTACTCCTTTTTCTCACTGTATCACAGAATGTATTAACTAGAGACACAGAATGAATTTTGTTAATCTTTACACCACTGGCTGTAGGCTGACTGATATTTTTACTTAAAATCTTGAAGTCTGTGGACCTCCAAACCAACTAAAGAGTAATCTTTACAATTTATTTTGGGATATAAAATGCCTGCCCCTCACTCCATCCGCCAAATGAACCTCCAAATTGTCCCACCCATGGCCACTAGCCACAGGTCCATGAAGCTCTTCTTCCACCGTATTGCTTGGCTTGATGCAGAGAAGTGCCTGAGGGCAGGCAGGCAGCAGAAACTACAAACACAAGGGCCTGGAGAAGGCTTTATAGGCTTAGGCCTGGAGGAGCTCTCATCCCAGAGGAGTTCATTGTTTTCCTGTCCTGCTCTCTCTCGCTCTCTCTCTCTCTCTCTTGCTCTTTCCTTGTGTCTCTCTTCCACTGTCGCTCTACCCTGGGCCCTGAAAACACAGAGCTTTGGAGCCTTCTGACCTTGACATTGGCAGCGGCTCTCCAGGCCCCAGTGCTAACGAGCTGAGATCATTAGGCCAATTAGCCGAGCCGGATTAAGACTTAGCCGTTGCTGTGTGCAAAGGCGGTCTTGGGCCAGTTGCTAATTGGAGGCCTGGGAAAAAGCGACAAAGAGCCTTTGAGCGCTGATGGGACAAGAGCCGCCAATCAAACCCAAGCCACATTCCAGCAGGGCTTTCTGCTGAGAGGTGGTGGACACATCAGTGCCATGGCAACAGCACTGGCCAATGGAGGAGGGCACGGACTGAAAGTGCTAAAGAAAAATGACCAACCCTGAGAACAAGGCTGTCCTTTACTAAACTCAGGACATCAGGCAGCACAAGCGAGCAGCTGATAACCAAATAAAATGGTAGCGAATTCTCCAGGTTAAAAGATTCTTTATAACTAATCTACTTTAAGGTGAATAGACCAACCAAAAAAATTAATCAAAAATTACAGAAAATATAGATTTGTATTTTTGTGAAGCTAGAAAATGTTGTCAAGTGAACAACTATAAATGAATATCTGTTAAACAGAACAAGTTACCTTCCATCAAGTTTCATATACTAGAACAGAGTTTACCTAAACTTCATGCATAATAAACATGTTTTAAATGCTTTTTTAAGATATTGTCATTTTTAAATAGATATAAATGCAAATGTGATTAAAGAACAATAGCAACAGAATAAAATTACATGTTAGATGTAGCTCACTGGTGAGTTGTGCTATATTTTGGACTGGTCCACGGGCTACTCATGCTGGTGACCCCTGGAATAAATAATCATATACAGTAGATAGTGTGTTTCCTTCAATAACTTTAAAGTCAAGTAATGCACCCTTCATTCGAAAATCTTTCACTTGTAATATGTGAGCCTATTTACTGTACAAAACTTGTCAGTGAACTATGAAGGCAAAAATAAATTATAAAAAATAATACTATTAATAATCATTCATTAATCGTAATCGAGTTAAAATGTTCAGTTAATCGAGATTTTGATTTTAGGCCAAATCGTCCAGCCCTATTGTATGCAAATGCATTTACCTTGTAAGGACCATACATTTAAAATTGAATAATTCTGAAGCTTATTTTCGAAATATGGATTGCATGAACTTGGTGGTGCATTTGAAAACTTTGACCATATTTAACATACTTCTGAAAACTTCTAAAACTAGAAATAACTAGCGCTAACTAATGTAAAATAATGTTTAGTGCAAATGGGTACTGTCATGATAGCTGAACACAACACATACACCCCCCTCCCCCCCCCACTGCTGAAAAACCAGCTATAATTGATTATAAGTAATAAATATATTTTTTAGACTATAAGTAATAATAATTATATTTAGATTTCATGTTGCATAAATCATCCTCAAAATGACCATGAAGATTCCCCCTGACATGCGTGCCGATCACCTCTTATCTATACCTACACTTCACACAAAACACTGCCTGCGCCACATCTCTTCATCAAGGACAATACGCCTCTCTCTGTCAGGGTCCCTAAGGTCATCTCTGACCCCTCAAAATTACATGGCACTGCCCTCTGCCTGCTTCAAGAACAAGCAAGTTGATTGGATGGCTTTAAGTCAACATGCATCTCCATCAAGGTCCTTTTAAGAATAAAGCAATTCGTTCAACCTTTGACTCCTCTGTTTGGGATCAAAAAGGATGTGAAGAGTCACACACACACACACACACACACACAATGCATCTGACAGAATACACTCTCAAATCACCCACAGAGACCACACATCAGTGCTCAATCTGCGAAAAGGCTACAACTACAAAACTCCAGTTTTAGAATTTGACATCTGAATGTCAAATATGCTAATGGAATAAGCACAAATAAGATTTATCAAAATAAGCAGAAAATGAAAACTGATTACTTATTCTAATAAAACCCCCTTCCGTTATCCATTAGAAAACGAGCAACACAGATTCAAGTCAGAAGTGAAACAAATGGTAAATCATAGTCACAACTGACAGCAAAACCACTCCTTGCAACTCCACTCCTGGAGGGCCGTAGTCCAGCACGTTTTGGTGATTTCCCTCCTCAGAATCACCTGATTTAACTTGCCAGTTACTTTTCAGGTTTAGTGAATGTGTTTGAGGAGACTACCATCAAACTGTGCTGGACACCGGGCCCTCCAGGACCGGCGTTGCCCACCCCTGCCTTCCTAGGAAGTTCTCCTGGTTTATTTTGATGCTCGAGGTGTCAGATGTCATGCTGAGCTTTGTTTGGTGTTCCTCTGTCACATAGAACCAAAGTTAAAAATCAATTAAAAATCCATTTAAAAACATGGAAGAATAATAACTGCAACCAGGGTTTTAAAAACAGCGCCACACACAAAAATCCCATATTTATTTTATTTCGATCCTTAGAATCAAACATATATATTAGAAATAATATTCAAGTATAAGTTATTTTCTTGGCCCCTATCAACTTCCTTACTGAGATTTCATATTGCACAATCCATTTTGAAGTCCTCTATAACCAACAGACTAAAAGGAGAAAAAAATTCCAATAGTTCATCCTCGAAATGACCCTGAAGGTTCATCGTGACATGCGTGCAGATCACACTTAATCTATACATACAGTTGACATAAACCGCTGCCTGCGCTGCATCTCTTCATCAAGGACAAACAGAAAAAACACAATATATCTGAATCAGGGAGAACTTTCAGGGGTTCCGGAGAGCAGCTGAGTGAAAGAGCAGCAGATGGAGAGTGTGTAGTAGTGCAAACACTACTTGTAAGCTGTTTACACTGGTTATGTTGGTTAAAAATTTTAATGTTATTTATACACTCAAGGGTTTATGCTCCATTAGCAAAGTTAAAGAAACACTTAAAAGCATGTCTTAGCAAACCTACCCCATTAATATGAAGTCAATGTTGCTAACTTTTGCCACAGAAGCCAAGCAGGGCATTAAGAGCGTACACTTTTATGCTGAAGTTAATGGCACATATTGCACTAGGTGTGTGGAAGTATGGAGCTCCAGAGATGGCCCAGTGGTGTTCCCCAAAGTCCTTATTTAACACTGAAACTGGGAACTGTGCTAAACCTCCCCTCCAGCAAAGCACTCCAGCTGCGCAAACAGCGAGACCTGTCAGAGAGTAATTGGAGAACAGGGCTCAGACTCTTCTGGGGTTTATACAGCTAGTAAGATTACCTGAGCTGGGATGCGCTATTATATAATAAATACATATATTTTTGTCTTATATACCCTAATGCATGGGTCCCAAAACCTTTTTTTAACAGCGCAAACCAACACGTAGCTCAAAATAGTTTATGTGGAACGAGTGGGGTTGGGAGTATGATGGACTTAATTAGTCCCACCAACCAATCATCATGCCCCATTAAGTTTGAACACTCTTCTTTAGTGGCAGGTGCGAAAAACTGATTTGGCCCCATGAATCTGCTATGAAATGAAATACTGATGAACACAGGGGGGTTTATTCGCATCACTTTGTACTTTTTTGCATTTTTGAAGACCCTTCCTAAATTGGTAGACTTTTGGGGATTTTGTGTAATGGATGTGTGGGTCGAGGCAAGCAGGATGTCATCTCAAGCTCCAAAATATTTAATGCTAAAGTAACAAAAACAGGGGTCCATTGTACACAAAAACACAAGACACAATAAAAACACAAGATGCTCCAAGGGATAAGAAGAGCAAGGGTACAGCAGAAAGGGGAAAAGGAAAATACGCAAGTTTAACAAAAAGGCAAAATAACCACAAAACAAGTAAGTTTTACAAACAGCAGAGTGTCAAGAGCTTTTACACTGAGTCCACAAACACAGACTGAAATACAAGGGGTTTATACTAATTAAGAAAATGGGAACACCTGGGCAGGAAATAGACACAGGTGAACAGGACAACAATAGGGTGGGGCTAAAGGTGAAGCTAAGAATTAAACCCACACACATGGAATAGACACACAGGACAAGAAAACAGGGAAGACAGAACATTCCAAAAAGCCGAAAAACAGGGCAAGGAATGGAGTGGCGGAACGTTACATTTAGTTATAAATATGCCTGTTGATTCAATTCTGAACATGTGTTTTCAGCCATTTAACTACAGTTATTTCAGCTCACTCTGATAAATACTCAAAGTTGTCAGACTGTAAATAAAGACACAATGTGAATTAGAGGACAGGCTTCAATTTTACACCTGAGCTACAGTGGCACTTGAAAGAACATGTTAAAATGTTCGTAATTCCTGCATAAATAAAAGTAGATAAAACTAATTCAGTAAAAATAAACCAATGAGAGAAAAATATAATATTATGTTACATTTCTGTGACAAAAATAGGTGAACCGCTGCTTTAAGTATCTGGTGGAATGAAGTACTGGGCGGTATAAACGGTATTAACAGTATGTGATATAAATTTGTCCAACGGGAGCGTTTTTGACTACACTGGCCTAACCAAGACATATCTGCTCCTCGCACGTCCTTAGAGCTAAACAGTCTTATGTCCCAATACTATTGTCCATTACAAGCCATGGTGAATCTAGAGTGAACCAATGTATTGGGACGTAGGGCCATTAAAGTACCAGTGACAGAGAAATTTATATCGCAATATACATTTTATGCCATATCGCAAAGCCCTAGTGGAACGTTTAATAGCTAAACATCTAATTGTTGATCAGTCCTGAACATAACCATAAGTTCCTTTGAGAACTCGCAGACTTGTTTCTATGGTGATCTTTGTGGTTGGCCACTCCAGAGGAGGGTAAGATTGGCCTTTAACTTCCTCCATTTGTGCACAATTTGTTCACTGCAGATTAGTGGAGTCCAACATTTTTAGAGATGATTTTGTATCCTTTTCCAGTCCAATGAGGTCCTCGGTCCTCGGAAATTTGATACACTTCCAATTTAATAGTGATAGTGAAGATCCAACTTTGATAGTGGCTGTACATCTTTCTAATTCCTTCTTTCAGAGACGGAACTCATTTTTGAAGAGAACGACATGTGGGAATTTGCTAGTGGCATTGCAGTATGGAAAACGTTAGAGTAAGCTAAATTACCCATACAAGTTAGAGCACTTCTCACATCTCACATGTATGAGTTGTAAACACATATATTCATGGAATTCAGTGCCCACTGTTCCTATTATGAGTAAAATTTCAGCAGATGTGCAGGGAACAGAAGTGAAATCATTACTCAGGAACATCAATTCAACAATATGCAGGTAGCAAAGTTTAGCATGCTAGTTACTCTAGCATTCCTTCAACCACACTTCTTTCACACATCTCCTTTTATTTCTAGACCCATAAGAGGCCAGAGTTTTGTCAGAAAAGGATAGTAGCATTTGGCTCTCCTCCACGCAGGGATTGTTGAAAAAGTCCAGGCTGGAAAACAGTAATGCTTTAACAATGTGGAGCAAAACCAGACGACAAATAAGCACAATATCACGCCATTTATACCAGTTAGACAGGAGGAGCCAATTATGTGCTAGTACAGCCGAGCAATATCAGATAAAGTCATTTCCTTTGGATATTCTGAATATTATCACTCACTGATTTTCCAGCGCCCCCAGCAACACAACATTATTGCAACAGCAGCACCACCTAGTGGTGCAAATGCGTTTTACACACTTTTTTATTACAGTAAAATAGTAATAGTCTATAATAACTGGAGTGATTTTTTTTGTAACTAGGAATCAGTACATATATGCCTAATACATCTGATATCAGTAAGAACTGGAGTAGCACAAGTCACACAAATCATAATATCAATACAGTGATCCCATATTTCAGCGAGGTAATTATAATATATATTTCCAATTAACCAAATTTTCATTTACAGTAATTACTGAAAAATATTTCCTTAAAATAAAAAACACATCTTTTATATATTAATGTTTTACCCCCCAAAAAATGCACATAACACACACACACAAATATATAGTTTTTTCAAATAATTTGATTATGCTTATTAATGATCATTATGTAGTCAAATAAATAATTATTTTGTATTTATATTATGATTCATTGAGTTAATTATGGTATTGTTTATTGCTGATAATAATTCAATTATGTAATTAGTCTTATTATGATTACTACTGCTGATTCTCTTACTAATAATAAAAGTATAACTGTCCATGAAATGTTTTTATCCTCCCATAAAACATTTTATTGGGATTATGTTACTCAAGGGAGATTCCACAACTGTAAGTGAAGCTCATTTTGGGCCAATTAACTGAAACCAGTCAGAAGGATTTACAGAAGGTTCCTCTGGTCCAGTCCAAGAGGGATTGAGAACTCGAAGTTCAATGACTTCTCTGTTTAAACACTCCCAGTAAACCTGGCAATTAACAGATGAGCTGATTCAGGTGTGTTTGGGCACACCAGGTGTGTTTGGCCAGGACTGGAACCAATGAGCCCCGAAATACTGCTGAAGGGAATACCACTGCTTCATACCATCCATTACCAAAGCCAATCATTTCCTAGACTTACAACAGACCCACTCCAGACAAACATACAATGAGAGCCAATAGGCAATTTTATCACTGCAGACTATCATAAATAGTTTTCTTATGGTCTCTCCTAAAAGCGAAAGTTTGTTCTGAAGAAGGAAGACTCAGCAGAAGTTAAATCATTGGCAAATTTTGTTAAAATAGAGATAAAACATGAGGTCACTGTTCTTTTTTTGGCTGTTCTCAGTTTCCTTCGGTTACTAGGCATTGACTAGTACTTCATTATTAGTAATAGTAGGAGTAATAGCAATAATTACCAATAAGGAGTAATAATTACTATAATGACATGATTCAAAATTATAAATAATTAGAGAATTACCATGATCGTAATAATACAGTAATCATTAATTTAGTAAGACAGTGAATTCATATAATGACTTAAAACACACACACACTCACACACAATATATATTTTCATCATTAGTATTACTAAACATACAGAATAACACTAAAAAGAATAAATACAAATAATATTATATCCTAGTGGAAGTCCAATATTACTTGCAGTTTCCATCAAAAACCTGGTTGGACTAATTTAATTACATCAGTAGCAGCTGATGGAGTTCCACTAATCCAAAAAAACCCTGGAGGAACCGAGGAGGAATCTGGAACTGAACCTGTGTTCTCACGAGCTCACACAATATCAACAACTTTTTTACAAACAAATTAAATCTTAATCCTTTTAATTACTTTCTTGTTTGTTTGCATTTATATTAATGTTAACTTTGCTTGCGTATAAATATGGGGAGCCATTTGTAAAAACAGCTTCACAAATTTAGAGGAGTCATTACTTCATTATTAAGCACAATTTTCATAAATATGAAATTTCACAATTTTCATAAATATGAAAAATATATTTCCTCCTCTAAATGTGAAGGTTCACAGTTAGATAGGGCTCAATGAAAATTTTCCAAAGACCCCTAATATTCTATAATAGCCCCGTGCATCCAGAATTATAAAACTGTTGTCTCCATTTACTTTTGTTCAAAGCGATCGTCTTCGGGGTATTATGGCAAATAAGGGGTCTTTGGAAAGCTCAAATTGAGCCCTATTTAACTGTGAATTTTCCCGGAGATTGGTGGTTGCCCCGTCTAGAAAAGCCACAACCATTTTCCGTGGGCGAATAAAGTACTGTACCCGAGTGAGGTGAAAAGTTCTCGGATAATAACTTTGTTCGCCGGGGCTATCATGTTAAACGAGGGGTCGTTAAAAAGATGTTACCGAGCTCTATCTAACTGTGAAGTTTGACATTTAAAGTGCCAGAAATATACTTAATATTTAACATTTTCATTAAGATCAGTAAAGTCAAGTCCTCCATGTTGGTGAGGGAATATCACAGCATTCAGTCTAGCCAATTGTAATCACGGGACATGGCCAGTTAGCATATCTCACGCCATTTGTAAAAGCAACACTTAGATTTAACATTTAAGATTTAGATTTAGATTTAACATTTAGATTTAGATTTAACATTTAGATTTAGATTTAACATTTAGATTTAAGATTTAACATTTAACATTTAGATTTAACATTTAACATTTAGACATTTAGCTCTAAATGTGTGAAAAGTGTGTAAACATTGTGCTAAATGATGAAGAAATGACACCTCTAAATTTGTGAAGCTGTTTTTACAAACAGCACCTCATATATATATATTTTTTAAAATATATATGCGAGCAAAGTTAACATTAAAATAAATGCAAACAAACACTGTTTGCAATCTCTCTCTGCCATATATATATATGTGGTTGAGTGAGATTGGATTGTACTAATATACTGAACACATTCCCCAGCCCAGCGTTCCAGTACAGTACAGTGATTTAAGTGTAACAGCTGTGATCAAATATGCGTGCTGAACTAACAGAGCACAAAGCCACAGCCTTCAGTACAAACAAACCTGTTTGTGTAGCTGCTTCACACATTCATAACTGACTCTGTACACATAATATAAACATGATTCATTTTAGAGTACATAATCACTGTTTAACCTCTGCCATCAGCTCATGCAAAGTTCTTTCCTGGCAAACACAACCACTTTTATTCAAACATGTATTTGTCTGAATATGGTATTCGTAAAAAACATGTTATTTGTGCCTTTCTGAATGCCGTATTTGGATTCGGACACACCCCTAATATATATTATATCTATATATATAATTTGATACATTTTTATGATGATAATTGTGTAACTACAGTAATGATCATTTTGTAACAATTATTATTGCACTTATTATGGTTTTTACTATTTATTGCTTCTCAATCATATGATTTAATAATTTATACAGTAAAATAGGAAAAACTAAAATAATGTTACTATTACTGCTACTACTAGTAATAAAGTATTACTCAGTGGCTTTACATGGACTGCAAGTGTTTAACATGCACATTTCTGTAGCACTATATTGCATGATTCAGCCTCGTTGCTGTGATAGAACTCACAATTTTGTTTCCTTCTTTGGGGCTTTTCAATTTTTTCCCATTTTTTTTCAGCATGCTTTGCACAAATATGTTGGGCAACTTTTGTGTATCAACCAGTCCTGATTGCCAGTCCAGTCACTGATCTACAGGCAAATGAATAAATAAGTGTCTAAACAACTCATCATGGAACTTGATGTAATTTGTTTGGTCCATATTTTATAAAATTGTATAAAGGACAGCTGGGTTTTTTAAAATGGAGTAACAATACCCAACAACAAATATATGTTTTGTTCTGAGACTACATTCTTACTGGGGCCGGACAAAATGATGATATTTATCATTATCCTAATAAACTACAAACCATTTTGTTCTCATGGATATTATCAGTACTGCTAGAACACTGACCAAGTGCTGATATGTGATATTTGGCTAAATGGTGAATAAAAATGGTGAATTAGATTCTTAATTTATTTTAAATATGGCTCTACAGGCTGTCTTTTGTACATTCTAACATTAGAAGTTAGAAAAAAATAATATTATGGCATATTCTGTGCCTTGTTGACATATTTTTGCAATATCACCCCCCTCTAACTCTTATCACAATTGTTAAACGTGATGAAATTATGCTGCTAACTGCCTCTTGAGCAATATCATTTTTTTTAATGGTGCAACACTAGTCACTCTGGAAGGTTTGCATCCTATTCACCCTATACTCCTATAATACATTACTGTAAATTGTTGTTGAGTGTATTTATGGTATTTTTTGTCTATTGCCTCTGTTGTAACTTGCACTCTGCTGAATGTCGCTATATGTGACCCATGGAGAAATGTCTCCTTACCACTATGTACATGTTTACAGCTGCTGATGACAATAAAGCAACCTTGGACCTTGAACAGAGAATTGTACATGAAACAGCGATTCTGTGAAGTTTCAGCTGCAGAAAAGGACTGTGGCCTCCAGACAGCCAGCTACCTTTCTATCTGTCACCCCTCATCTGTCAATTCATTTCTGCTGTTTGAGTCATCATCTACCTCTACTGTCATGATTTGTCAGTTAATACGGGTATATAGCTGCAGTGACATTTTCCTGGCATTAACATGAATTATTTGCCTTCATCAAAGCAAAATTTCAAACATCCCACCCACCAAAAACCCACCAAAGCAGCTGCAGTTTCTTACCACATTCAAAATACAATATTTACAATAATATATCATCTGCAAAATATATCATCTGCTTATTGTTAACGCGTTATCAGTCTGCAATACTGATCACAGTGTTTCTGACTGGGTGGCCAATCACAACTCCAGGTGAGTTACTGGGTGTTCTGATGAATTGGGGTTTTCATACAATCAAACAAAAGTGTAATTTGTATTCAATTATATCACAAAAACTATGATTTGAAAACAGGCTGTTTTTGTAGCTTATACTCCATATATAGACCATATGGATGGGGGAGTAAACACCACTTAAAAATATATTTTCCGAATTTTAACTCCAGAAAATTGATCATATATGCCCTTTGTGGCAGTGAAACCTCAACATTTATGTTTTGCCCATTTTATGCTGCCCAACTTTACACAAAAGTGTGGAACATTGCTGTGAGAATTTGATTGCTTGTTGGTTTTGTTACATCACAAATACTACGATTTGGTAGTTTGTGTACGGTATGAATGGAGGAGTAAACATAGCAATTTTTAGGCCTTTTTAGGTCCAGAAAACTGATGATATGGGAGTCTTAATATTTCACAATTGCAACATGTTGTTGCAAAATCACTATACATCTAATTTACCCATTTTGTGCATTTCTGCTTAACTTTAGATGTTGGAACATTAATGTGAGGATTTGATTACACATTAATATTAGTGACATTGGAGGGATGGTTCTGGCAGAACCAGGGTGGGGCTAAACTGCTGTAATCAGAATACAGAGAATATTCTGATTTTGTGATTTCACAGCAACAATGATTTGATTGCTTATATGGACTTCCTGAAACAATAATAACATATTTTAGGCATATTTAGGTCCAGAAACATGACGACATGGGCAATTTACTGTCACAATATGTGGCTGTAAAATTGCAGTACTGCTATGCTGAACATATCATATAAATTATATGGCGTCACAAAACCATGATTTGTTAGCTTATGTGGATTGAATGGATGAGGGAGTAAACAATATTTACCGTACACATCTTTTTAGTGTATAAAAAAGTGATGATATGGGCCCCTTAATATCTTTCAATGTCTTGAAAGGCATCACAATTGCAATATGCACCAGTAAAATTGCAGGACTAACATTCTGCACATTCCGTGCTGTGCCTATAGGATAAATTGTTGTAGCCCGATTAAGGAGATATATTTAAGTATGTTTTGTGACATCACAAAAACTATGGTCTGGACTGTATGGACTGGGGAGAAAGCACTGTATTTGAAACAATCTTTACAGGCCAGAAAAAAGATGATACGATCCCTTTTAAAATGCATCACAATCAAACTACGTCACAATTGTGCAGTCAGAAGGTTGTGGGTTTGAATCCCTACACTGCTATTGTCATCACTGAGGTGCTCTTGAGCAACGAACCTTCCTTCAATGGTGGCAGCCCACCGCTTTACCTGGTGAATGGTTTAAATGCAGTGAAAGAATTTCACATCGTTCAGGGTGTGCTGTGCTGTGGGGTGGTGTGCTGTGCTGTGTTATGCTGTGCTGTGTTCACGTGTGACTACAATGGGCCACTTCACTTTAACACCACAATACTGATATTGTGACCATATTGTGTCGCATTGCTTTATACTACATTCTGGGGCAAACTGTTGTAGCCAGAATAAGATGATAGATTTATATATGTTGGATTTGTGACATCACAAAAACATTGATTTGTTAGCTTATATGGACTGTCTAATACAGTATTTAAACATTTTGGGTCTTTTAAAGTCCATGAAAGTGGTAGTATGGGCCCTTTAATAGTAGTTGAAACAATATTTACAGGCCAGAAAAGTGATATGGGCCCTTGAATGAATGGAAGGGCATTGTAACGGCAATATGCAGCAGTTAAATTGCCATACTGATATTTTACTAATCTCTTGCAGCTCTAGCTAAGGAGGCACTCCCTCACCTTCTTTGGATCATCATAGAAGATGCCCACGGTTGGCAGCTTTGGTGCTACACGGGAACTCTCAGAAAACAAGGACCCGCACTCTTTATAGGATCCCTGTTTGTATTTGTAAGCCATTGTCATGGATCTGACGGGGGGAGAGCCTGTCCTGATGTGTGTTTCCGCCAGAAGCCCAGAGTAGACGACATAAACAGAGACCGTAAGGAGGAGAACAAGGAGAAAAATCCCAGAGAGTACAACAAGAGGTAGCGCTGCGTCCAGCATGACAGGGTCCTGTGGGTCTGCTCGAAAGCCTGTACGCGCTGTCGATGATTACGAAGATGTTGATGTTGAAGTCAACGAGGAGCTTCTGACCATGACTTTTCCACGAAAAAGTCCTCAAAAACACAAAAACCCGCCCACGTGGGGCTGAGGGTCACACATTCATGACATATCTATATATATATATTTAGATATATATATATATATTTAGGAAAACACCACCGAGAGACTATGTATAAAGTGTGTTTGCTTATAAATCAGAGCAGCGCTAACACACACAAACACACACACTGAACCAAAACACAGCACACGCTGCTTCCTGGACTATACCATCCTAAACACATCCAAAGCAGTGCCGATTGGTTTCTGAGCACAAAATATATTTTAATACACCTCCTCTCATGCACATATGGGTTTAATCGAATCAAACCACATCTACACAATAAAATAACAGAAGCGGCTCTAAAAATATTTGTTGTTTTTGTTTTGGATCAGTCTGATTTAAATCCGAATAATACACTAAAGCTGGCACTGTCTGCGCAGCACATACGCATATTACTGATTTATTACAGTTTTAGAAACATATAATAAAGACTTCTGTTATATTATTGTGTAAACGCCTTACGTTAGACATTTTATATATATATATATATAGACTATTCGGGCGGGTTGAATTAATTATTGTTTCATGCAGGAAATTCATTGAAATGTTATTTTTCATAAGCGCCATTTTAAGACTTTTATACTGAAGGGTTCAGAGGTTAGGGGACTTGTTGTAATTGGATAAAGAACTATAACTATATATTTGTTCTGGATGTTAATTTGATTTGATTATATGTTGTTATACCTTACTATAACTACTAATTATACCTATAATTCTGCCTGAAATATACCTCAATGTTTTAAATCACTTCATGATTAAAGATATATATAGCACTCAAATTCAAGATTTCTGGTATATATTAGCCAGTATATATACTCTAAGCACCATTAAGCACCATGTATCTTTAGGCACTTTGCG
>JBBMFX010026167.1:0-12205 GCA_037832545.1 Rhabdalestes septentrionalis | reverse complement strand
GTTTTCCCATCTGCAGATGTACAATAAATCTTTAATATGATTCAATTTGGGCAAAAAGGACTCTGTTGGTTCTTTTCAAGTTTCTGCACCCAAAGGGGGGTATCTTGTGAGCCCCGACACTCATCACTCCAAATAACTTTGTACCAGAAAGTTTGAGTCTTGTCTCTGTGCTGTTTGGCATATTGTAAGCAGAATACTTTGTGGCATTTGCGTAGTAATGGCTTTCTCAAGTCCTTTGATATTTTCTTATATCCCTCCCCTGTTTTACTGGATTTCAACTAATTTTATTTTGCTTTCAACGTGACTTAGAATGAAAAAACATCAGTGCAGCACTGGACGAAAGATGCATGGGTCTGTCAGGTGTACGAATTACAAGCAAATACAGGTGAAGATAGTTTCTTTTAATAGCCATTCAAGTCTGTTTGTGTCAAGTTGCATGTTATCAAGCCCCATCACCAGGCACCAGGGTATGTAAACTGTTCCAGGTCATCTGGAGAGTTTGTGTTATGATTAAGATTTAAAAAGAGTAAACACATTTGCTTCAGCCAAACACTAACACTAATAATAAAAAATAAAACTCTTCATTATCTTTCATATTCTCTGAAAAGTGGTTAAGGATTCATTAAATTCTGACAGTGTTTTATATGTATGGGCAAACTTTGTTTACACATTAGTATATTATTTCATTAATGAATGCACTTTTTGTCCTGGCAAAAAGTGCAATAAATATAACAAGCAAAGGGTCCATAAATGTTCATGTTGTGTGCATAATTTGACACAGTTTATGATTTACTTGGTACTTCACTGAAGTTTCATATGAAGGGTTCATTAAGAGAAGGTCGAGGGCTGTAGTTCGTAAGAAGGGTGTTAAGTGCCAATGCATAATACACTTTCATATGAAGCTGCTCCACGCCAAACATCCAATTACTGCCCCAAATGCACCTTAAAACTAATCAAAGTGAACTCTCTAGGGAAAATTGCTGTAGCTTTGTCAAGCTATTTATTTCGCCAAGCTGTGATGATGTAGAAAAAAGAACAGCAAAATAAATCTCTCTCTCTCTCTCTGTACCTCCCACCTGTGGAAGGGGTGTGGGGTTAAAATTATATGGTCTGCCCCCCTGCATTTCGTATCACAGTGCTAAATCATTGTTACACTAAGACCACACAGCCATTATTATTACACGCACAAAAGAACAGAAATATTAAAAATCAAAAACTCAATATTTTTGAATCTATCTTGCCTGTCCCTGAACTTAGTGTGAGTTTATATTCACTAAAAATGTTTTTTAATGAAATGGGTAATTGTATCAAAATAGCTTAATGCATTCAAATCTATACTAAATCAACACCTGCTTTTTACCAAGTAACTGCCAGTGAAGTTACACACCTAAACAATCCTTTTCAAAATAAAAAATTAAGAGGTTAATATACAAGTTAGGAGAAACACGTAAGTTTTTTTATTTTATTTCAGTGCTGATTTGTAAGGAGGTGCAAGTCCGTTCTTGGCCATGAAATGTCAAGGTTTTAAGCTTACTTCAAGTGGCCACAGGGAAACCATGAAGGTTCTTTAGAAGAGGTGTAGTTTGTGAGAATTTAGGAATATTGAAGACTAAGCTTGCAGCAGCATTGTGATTCAGCATTCTGATCTGATTACCATCATCTGCATGTCCTGGAGGGATAGTCAATGTGTGATAAGGATGATAGCACTTGATCTTGCATGACAATTGATATGGCAATTTTCTTTGTGACAAATTATCACAACAATATATCTTACTGTCTTTGAGGGGACAATAACCGTTCTCAAAAGAATCTTGATGATGGACACCCTTTGATGAAAAGCTCAGTATTTGTGGGATTCTGCTTGAGGGGGTGGGCCACTATCCAAGGGGAGATACCTGATCATCACTGGAGAGGAAAGAGAGAATAATTTGAGTGTCATCTGCATGAAAGTGCATGAAACATGTCTATTACACCCACAAGAGAACCAGTACATGGAGAAAGAGAAGTGGTCCATGGACTGAGCCCTGCTGAACACCAGTGGACAATCTTCGCTGGGTAGACTGGGAGCCATGCAACCTGGTAACTCCGAGCATCAAGGAAGGAAGCAAACCCTTTCCAGGCTGTGCCCAGTATTCCAAGGCTGGAGAGTGTAGACAGGAGGATCTGATGGTTAACCGTGTTGAAGGCAGCAGAAAGGTCCAGATAGGTCAAGAAGAGTCATGTTGGCTGATCTAGCTGCATGAATTACTTCCAAGGTGGCTAGTAATACAGTTTCAGTAGAGTGCACAGCCTTGAACCGAGACTGGTGAGGGTCATGAAGCCTGTTTAAAAAATAGATGCTGGGTTAGTTATAAACAATACATTCCATTGGTCTTATTTATCAAGCATGCATAGAAATGATCCTAATAAGTAATAAGATAAATCCCACACACTCTAAATCACCATGCTCGAGCACGCTCAGATGAATTTGTGTAACCCGGTAGAGACAACGTCTCTTATTTTCTTTTATTCTTTTGTTTACATTTTTTTTATTTATCATTGCATTGCAATATTTATTAATTTAAAGTTTATTGAAAAAAGATGTGATTCTATCACTAACTTTATTTTTTATTCATGTTCATGGATAGTAATACTTTCATTGGTTAAAGCGACGTTAGACCCGCCTTCTGAGTAGTGGACCAAATCACGTAATAGCTCTCTATCTTTTTGCAAAATATTAGAACAAGACGGGTGGCAGACGCTCCACAGGCTGTGTCTGTGTCCTTTGCCATGTTTGTGCTGATACCTCATTTTGGCTATGTTTTTTTTAATAAGTGATGATACTGCAATTGGAAAGGATTCCTGGTTTCTCTCTGGATGGAGATGGTGAGCCATGCCCAGAACTGATCCAAGCTGAGAATCACGCTGGAATCTCAGACCAACGCTCATCTGTCCCAGGTAAGTTCTCGGCGTGAAACTAGCACTCCAACAGCCAAAATCTCAACCCTGTATGTTTCTCTGTCCAGGTCCAGGGCACCAGAGGCCTGGGTGCAGCTGCAGCAGTGGAACAGACGCCGGACTGGGGCAGTTTTCCTGCCGCCACCACCCGCCTTCGAGATCGCGACCCACAACCGCTTCTCTGCTCTTCATGAGACAGCACACGATGCACTGATCATTGGGGACTCTATCGTCCGGCACGTCCGTGCTACCACGGCTAAAGGTAAGGTGCACAATCGCTGTTTACCTGGTGCTTGTGTTCTTGATGTCGCTGCACAGGTGCCTGCGGCGCATGGGAAGAACATTGGAGCTGTGGTTCTTCATGCTGGCACCAACGACACTGGACGGAAGGAGACAGAGACCCGGAAGAAGGTCGTCAGGAGCCTGGTCGAGAAGGTCCACAGCACATCTCCCACAGCAAGAATCATTGTGTCTGGACAACTTCCCACATTTCGGCAAGGAATCAAGAGGTTCAGTAGACTATTTGCTTTCAATGAATGGTTGCAATCTTGGTGTCAGCAACAGAGATGACTTTTATTGATAATTGGAATGTTTTCTGGGGGCGTCCAAGGTTCTACCACCCCAATGGCCTATACCCTAGCAGAGCTGGAGCTGCTGTTCTTTCGGACAACTTTTCCTGGTCTCTTCGAACCATCTGACTGGCAGTAAGTCATATCTTAGAGTCCAAATTTACACACCACATTACAACTCACCATAATGATAGACAAACACAAGTAGCTTGTCCGAACCAAATGAACTGACCGGCTGCTAGCTGCCTTGAAACGTCACTTAGGTTTCTCCCTAAGCTCTATAATATTAAGACTGTGTCGGTCCCTCAAACAAAAATGAAAAGCAGGACAAACCAAAAAGTATGCCTATATAATTTATTAAATCGCAAAAGGTGAGTGACTAATTTACAATTTTTCAGACCGCCTGTAAGGAGAGCCTTAGAGACTACAACAAAGCATTTACCTCGGCACGCTCTGCCTACTTGTCATCTCTCATAGAATCTAATAAAAATAATGCCAGGTTTCTGTTCAGTGCTATCTCTAAACTAACTAAGAACCAGGGAGGTGCAGAAGCACTGGTTCCTGCAAATCTCTCTAGTGAGATTTTTTAAACCACTTTTGCCACCCGACTTAACACACACACATACTGTGCCAACCTCAACTGTAGTGGAGAAATTACCAGCATTTAATCCAGTCACACAAACTGAATTTTCTTCAATTATCCTCTCCTGAAAATCCTTGACCACTTCGCTCGACTCTATTCCTACACGTCTGTTTAAAGATGTCTTACCAATAATAATCGGACCTCTCCTATCAGAATTAAATTCTTCACTTAATATTGGTTATCTACCAAAAACCTTTAAATTAGCAGTTAGTAAACCACTGTTAAAAAACCACACCTTGATCCAAGCAAGCTCTCCAACTATCGACCTATCTCTAACCTTCCATTTGTGTCTAAAATAGATTCAGAGAAAATTGTGGCCCAACAGCTAGGTTCATTTCTTCAAAATAACCATCTATATGAACATTTTCAATCTGGGTTCCCTCCTCACCATAGCACAGAAACAGCTTTAGTATAGTGATGGGAAGTTCGGCTCTTTTCAGATAGCCGGCTAATGTGGCTCAGCGCCCAAATAAGAGCCAGCTCTTTCGGCTCCCAAATGGCTCTTAGTTTAAAATAACCTGTAGCCTCATTTTTTTTGCCTAATCTGGCAAAGTTTAATGCCTTGTTTGTTGATATAAACCCTTTTGCATTTAGTTTTTTATGAGAAGCTATATAATTGCCTAATTTTGTGTATTTGTTCTGTGACAAATGCAGGCATTATTATTTGTTTAATATTTTAATAAAACTTTTAACTGCAAACAAATCCACAAATCTACCGAACAACACTGCAAACAAATAGAACAGAAACACAACCAAACTCAGTAACCAAAAAGTTTGTCCTCAGTGCAAGTTAACATTCAGAAAAATGAAATGCCTCAGCTTGGATGGGCTGATGCGGTTTCTTCTCTCGGTTAGTATCTGCCCTGTTTTTGAGAAAACTCTCTCCGATGGGACTAATGTCACCACCATGCACAGTCCCCACCCACCGCCTG
Source organism: Rhabdalestes septentrionalis (assembly GCA_037832545.1). Classification (NCBI taxonomy): domain Eukaryota; kingdom Metazoa; phylum Chordata; class Actinopteri; order Characiformes; family Alestidae; genus Rhabdalestes; species Rhabdalestes septentrionalis. The sequence continues at coordinate 7,124 of JBBMFX010026167.1, read as the reverse complement.
ACGCACTTAACTCAGACCTGCCAGAGAGCCCAGCCAGCACAGTACTCAGATCAGCGACAGCCCACTGGAGCCTCACCACACCCCCCGGCAGCCCCTGAGCCACTGAGAGTGAGAGCGGGACAGCCAAATGATAAATAAAGTGGGGGGTCGGCCCCTCTCGTTCGCTACAATGAAACGGCTCTAAGAGCCGGCTCGTTCGCGAACGACACATCACTACTTTAGTAAAAATAGTGAATGACCTTTTACTGTCAGCTGACAAAGGTTTTGCCTCTCTTCTGGTTCTGCTGGACCTCAGTGCTGCGTTTGATACAAGTGATCACACTATTCTACAGGACAGACTACAAAAACTTGTCGGAATCACGGGAACCGCCTTATCCTGGTTTTATTCGTACCTGACCGACCGCTATCAGTTCGTAAGGGTAAACGGAGAATTCTCAGCCCCCACCAAAGTAAAATTTGGTGTCCCACAAGGCTCTGTTTAAGGACCACTTCTATTTACCTTGTACATGCTGCCCTTTGGGACGATTATTCAGAAACATGGAATTAGCTTCCACTGCTATGCAGACGATACACAGCTTTATATCTCTACAAATCCAGATGATAAACATAAATTAAATAAAATCAGGGACTCCATTAAAGATATAAAGACTGGATGTCCAAGAACTTCCTCTTACTAAATGCAGATAAAACTACTTCTTCTGAGTCCGAAAGCTGCTAGAAACAAACTGCCAGGTCTAATGCTTGATCTCACTGGTTACTCAGCCTCTCCTACATCAACTCTAAAAAACCTCGGCATTACTTTAGACCCTGATCTTTCATTTCCCACTCGTATAAGCAATGTTACAAAATTAGTTTTTCCTCATCTATGAAACATTGCTAAGCTATGAAGTTCACTATGTCTCCACGATGCAGAGAAACTTGTCCATGCCTTTATTACCTCTAGACTCAATTATTGTAACAGCCTCCTGTCAGGCTGCTCCAATAAAAACTTAAACAAGCTTCAACTAGTCCATAATTCGACAGCTAGTGTCCTCATGAGAACCAAGAAACTTGGCCACGTTAGTCCAATATTATCCATACTACATTGGCTTCCAATCAAATATCGTATTGACTCGTACTCACTTATGAAGCCTTAAACGCCTTGCACCTGTTTACCTCAGTTAACAATTGTCTTACTATGAACCACTGCGGTCACTCAGATCTCAAGTTGCTAACCTCTTAACTATTCCCAGAATTATGACAGCATCATCGTGGGAAGATCATTCTCATATATAGCCCCCAAACTCTGGAAAGTCTTTCTATACAATGTTCGGGACTCAGACACAGTCTCAGTTTTTATATCCAGGCTGAAAACACACTTGTTTAGTCACGCTTTCTGTATTTAATTTTTTTCTTGGTAGATGAAAGGTGTAGAGCTGGGTGGTGGTGGATTCAGAGTATTCTAGATAATTGGGACTCTGATGCTGTCGCCCACTACACCTCATGTTCACTGGAGTGGGGGTGCGCCGGGGCTTCTACATCTGCATTGTGGAGAGCACATTGACCAGCTGCATCACTGCATGGTAAGGCAGCACCACTGCAATGGACCAAAAATGCCAGCAGAGTGATAACAACTGCAAAGAAAATAATCAGGACTCTGCTGCCCACTCTGCAGAGCATCTACCAATGCAGAGTCCAAAGGAGAGCTGCCTGCATCCTCAAAGACCCCATGAGACGAAGGTTCAGAAGTGCGAGATCTAGAACCTCCCTACTCAAAATCTCATTCTTCCCCACTGCCTTTAAACTCCTGAACAGCTGACTTACGTCAAACAGTCATTTTGCACATTGGTCACTCTGTATATTTTGCTCCTTTGCACATCCATGTACTTCATACAGTAAATTTTTGCTCCTTTGCAAATTTCTTTCATTGTAATTGCACAAATTATATTTGTCCACATCTGCATACACTTACTCTTCACTTCTTTTATTTTAATTTATAATCTTATATATACTAAATATATAACTCAGCATTTGTGTGTGGACAGCAAAGAAAGGATTTCACACAAAACAATAAACATTTTGAATCTTGAATCTTGAATATTGAAACATATACATACATACATACATCGATATATACATATATATACACACTAGGGGTGGGGCCGAATCCGAATACGGTATTCAGAAAAGCACAAATAACGTGATTTTTGCAACGGTTTTCGGACAAATACTAAAAAAATATTTGAATTCGGGAAGCCCCCCACCCCCACCGTCACATGCTCTGCGATCACAAATTCGTGGGTCGATCTTGAATCCTGCTAGGCACCTCTGAGTTACCCCGAGTAAGGTACCATTATCCTTACTACTATCCAGAGTTCATGGCTGCCACTGCTTTACTTGGTGAACGGGTTTAATGCAGAGGAGGAATTTCGTGCTTTTCACACTGGGTGCAGTGGTGTGTTCAAGTATGATCGATCGATCACTTTCACTTTTAGATTTTCCGCTTCCCCCACCCCCTTCCCCAGTCACACGCTCAAGTTCAGGAGTAGATTCGGGGAGTGGCAGACAGAGTTTACACACTTGCATTTAAATTTTACACGGATACAAATACAAATACAAATAACTTTCCTTTTAAACAAATACAAATATGAATAGCAGCCACTCTGCACACCCCTAATACACACACACATATAACAGAGGTGTGATATTTGTATCTGTATTTGTATTTGTTGAAAGGGAAAAAGTATTTGTATTTGCACTCGAGTAATTAGAGAAAAATTGGTAATATTTTATGGTACCAATGTTAGTAATGCATGTTACAGTAATTTTAAACTGGAATTGAAAATTTTTTCTATATACAAATTCGCCAGAATCACCACATGTTCAGCAGAGGAGTAACGTCTGCGCACTTTTTGTAGTCAGACAGAACAGAGAGATGATTAGGTTGACCAGACTTCTACTTTTTCCCAGACATGTCCTCTTTTTGAGACAGGCATCCGGCTGAACGTTTAGAATGGCCAGTATTTTGAGCTGCCTAAACTTTCGTCACGTCATGGGCATCTCTCATAAACTAAAAGTCCAGAACGGCCATCAAGGGTGTTCAGCTCCACCCCTAATGTATACATATATATATACACATATATATACACACTATGGCGAGCCGTTTAGGAAAAAAAAAAGAAAATAACTGATAACTGAATGAAATGTCTGAATATATGGAATGAAAAATCTGAATATATGGAATGAAAAGTCTGAATATATGGAATGAAAAGTCTGAATATATGGAATGAAAATTCTGAATATATGGAATGAATTCTGAACGTCGCCGTTATATTGCGAGAGGCACTTCTGTGAAGTGATGTAATGGATAAATATGTGCTGCTTGGGGCTGTGCTTCAAGCCCATCTACGCTCCAAACCAGCTCCCAAGGGATTGCATTTTAGAATTAGCTGAACAATTGTTTCGAATATATTTGGCCATTATAAAATCCTGTTTCATAAATCTTAACCTTAAGTTAAGCCAGGCTAAGCTAGCAAAGTTATGCATTCCTGTGTTCAGCATATGCACTAAATATTTAGATTGTTGTTTGCTGTTTGTTAACTTTTCTCAAATTTTGAGGTTTCCTAAATAAGTCCATGGCAGTATATAAATCTTAGCTTAGCTAAGCTAGCAAAGCTATGCATCCCTGCTTTCAAGTCAGCATCAAAACATCATTTTGGTTAAAGGTTAGCACTATAATATGGGATTTTATAATGGCCAAATATAATCAAAACAATTGTTCAGCCTTACCAGTTTGTCAATCGACAGATTTTGAGAATGCTTTCATGTGATGTGTGCTAACAAATGATGTACTGGCATCATATGGTCAAAGCCACCACTTGGTGTCAATAAATACAATGGAGTCACAGTGGAGAACAGTTTCCCCGTATACCTGTATAAGTTTATTTAGATATGGAATGAAAAGTCTGAATATATCGTCAGTGTGCTAATTAACTCCTCGTTAGTAAGGACTGTTGCTTCAAGATTTCTTGCAGACTCGCTCATTGCCATATTTTTGCACATACAAATGGAACCAGCACCTTGATGACACACATTCCATATTTTCACACTTTCATTCCATAGATTCAGACTTTTCATTCCATAGATTCAGATTTCATTCCATAGATTTAGACTTTTCATTCCATAGATTCAGACTTTTCATTCCATAGATTCAGACTTTTCATTCCATAGATTCAGACTTTTCATTCCATAGATTCAGACTTTTCATTCCATATTTTCTAAATAAACTAATACAGGTACACAAGGAAACTGGGATTACTGATGAAAAAAATAGTAATGTTCAAAAAAGTATCGTTTACATACAACAGATTTTGGTGAATCGTTTTAAATTCAATTCTATATATCCATCTATGTACTAATAACGGCAGTCAATAACACTGAAAGTCAAAATAGATTTCAGGTCTTTCTTTTAACATTGAAATGATAAACTCTGTGACAAAAAAATAAAACGTTTTATTGTACACACAGGGATTAATAAACAATTCACTCCTTCTATTCTCTCTCACAAACACAACCATGCACAATATGTGGTTAATGTGCTAATTAGAATGCCTCCACTTCTAAAAACTCTCTCACCTGGAATTTTTAACAACATAAGCTAATCCAATTCAGTGTGACACATTTATAGATCATTAGACACAACTAGTAATAATGAACATACTGGAGTGTTCAGGGTTGCAAGACCTTAAATAACAAGAACAGAAAAATACAGTTGAATGGAAACCACAAAAGATGTCTGTGCATTAACTTTGCATATTGCATTAAGCCTCCTCATGCCAGTCAGCTATCAGACACAGCTGTATTGACAAGAAATGAACTATTTAATAAAGTCAGAAGTTACACCCATACAATATAACTGCACATAATAATGACATGCTGTAATACACACTGGACTGTTTTAGTAGGACAACATAGGAGAAAACACCAAAATGTGGTAACCACATCAAACATGATAATTTTATTGAATCAGTCAAAGACAGTCATAGTCAAAGATAATTAAGTTCGATTTTTGCCATCCGTGCTATCTGGAACAGAGCCATAGACCGCTCTGTTCAGGGTTTCACTGACAAGAATGCAGCTGTTAGCCTAGCAATGTTATAAGGACACTCTTGAAACACCCATCCTTCCTTACGAGTCAGCAACCACATAAATATGCCCATTAAAGTCGAAAACAAACCACACCATAACAGCCCTTATATTCTCCATGAATTTGCCAAAATACCTACTGTTTCAGTAGCTGATAGTCACTGCTATAGCTAGCTGCCTGAACTTCACCAGAAAAGTCAGCTGAGATGGTTGCAAAAAATCTGTCCCTAGATCCTGTCAAGGAGACTTTGCAAAATCTGCATTTTGCCGAATGCTTCCTTTTTGCATTTAACCAAAACTATTTGTGTTCTGTTATTTTAGTTTTACAGTGAAGGTACTGCTCTGCTATTAGCAGTATCTTTAAACTGCAGCCAGATGCTGCTTCATTTACGGGTGTCAGGCATATTTATATTTACGTGTTTTTGCGCTGCACTTGCACAGCCCTCCTCGCTGCTGTCTGCTGTCACTCACTCACTAACTGAGAGCACACTCCACCTGACTGTTGCATCTCTCACTCTTTTGCTTTTCACATAATGATATTATCCTTCATCCTTGCATGTGATTTGACCACAATATGTAGGGATTTGAGCATAGCTGAGCCACTGTGTGAGAGCTGAGCAGCGAAAGGACATTAAGTGGGGAGCTGGCTCTCACTTAATGCGAATCGACTCTTGTGATTCACTAAAAAGCATCGGATTTAGAGCGGATGCTTTTGCGTACCACACATTATCGAACGTTACGTTGTGTGTCATGGATACTGTTGACTCTAAATCTCCCGACCACTATGTCGATCTGAGACAGCAAGTCCAAGACAGCGAGACCAAGACACAAACGAGGGATCCGAGAACAAGACCAATACCAAGACCAAAGTCCATCGACACCAAGACAAGACCAAGACAACATAAAAGTTGTCTCAAGACCGGTCTCGAGACATCCAACTCTAGTAATGAGGTAATGATCTGAGATTACTGTAGACAGAAGAATAATAGCTATATGGTATCCACATTAATGCCGAGAGTCAAGATAAGGTCAAAAGTATGGCCACAGCAATGTGTAGGCCCTGTTACATGGGTGAAGCCAACTGTATCTAAAATTGAAGTAATGAAGTAAAAGTGTATGTTGAAATCTCCAATTATTATAGTTTTGTCGCAGTTTGCTATGAAACAGCTAAAGTTTTGTAAGAACTCTGTATATGGCCCTGGAGGCCTATAGACAGTTGTAGACAGCTGTGTTGTTTTAGCTGTCCTGCTATTTTGTTCTGTGTGAGTTGCCGCACCACATTGGATGTTACAAAGAACTTTGGGACTCTCTCTCGCTCTCTCTCTCTCCCTCTCTGGGGATCTCGGTAATGTTTCTCGTGAGCACACAACTGTAGCTGGGGTGTAGCTGGTTGTAGAGTGATAATAAACGTTCACCAAACTTTCATTCCGCCTCTGTCGGATCTTCTAACATGGTGTCAGAAGTGGGATGGATTCCAATGTGTAAATACTTCTCGGACTTCCCATCCAGTTCTCGGACTTCCCATCCAGTTGGAAGGTTTGGTAAAACAACGCGACTAATAGTACAATGGCGGATGAATTCAGGCGCCCAGACCCCCTCGTCTTCGAAGGAAAGCATTGGCGCAAATTTGAACGTGAGTATGACATTTTTATTGCCGCTGCACACGCCGACAAATCAGCCAGGATTAGAGCCTACATACTCCTAAACCTCGCGGGACGCGAAGCCATAGAGAGGGAGCGCTCATTCACCTATGCACTCGCAGTTTTATCGGCAGACAACGAAGTGGTTACACCAGCGGAGTCTAGGGAATATCCCGAGTGTCTTAAAAGGAAATTCAAAGAAATATGCAACCCTTAGACAAAAGTGATAATGGAGAGGGATAATTTCAACACCAGAAGCCAAAAAGCAGGCGAAACAATTGAGGCATACAGTCATGTGAAAAAATTAGGACACCCTTTGAAATCATGTGGTTTTTTGTAACATTTTTAATAAATGGTTAT
>JBBMFX010026140.1:0-12206 GCA_037832545.1 Rhabdalestes septentrionalis | reverse complement strand
TTATTGCATGCTACGCCCAAGACACACCTATGACTAATTTTCTCATTTAGGACAACCCATTTGAACTATGCGCCAGGTGCAACGTTCATTTTTCCTGATGCCATTATAGCGCTTGCACTGGCCCCTCCCCCAAAGACAACTGCGCTTCTGACTTCAGACAATGTGCGACTGACCGTGATAATCAGGCCCTTGGTGTGAAGAAGACCATAAGGAAAAAATAAAGCATCCACCGAGCAGCATAGGAAGACACTGCTAAAAACAGAAAGCACAGTAAAAAGCTCATCACTGATTCAGAGCTGAAGGAGGAGTGTGTGGAGGAGTTGGATACTATAAGAGCAAACCACATTCGGTCATGAGCTCTGACGTGAAGGAAAATATGGTTAGTCTTGATGTGCAGTTTTTCAAGGAAGCACTTTGGCTTGTGTTTTACATGCATGGATAATTGTGGCCTGATTTATCAATGTTTCTGAATTGCTGTACATCTCAGCCCTACTAGCTATTAGGGATGTGCAAAGCGGCCGTTATTCGTACCTGTATTTGTTGAAAGGGGAACATTTTTCATATTGGTATTTATATTTGTATTCGTGTAAAATTCAATAATGCAGCGCGCAAACTCCGTCCACCCCCCACACTCTACTCCTGAACTTGAGCGTGTGACGTGGAGAGGAGGCGGGGAAGCGGAATATCTAAAAGTGAAACTGATCAATCGGTCATACGTGAACACACCACTGCACACAGTGTGAACAGCATGAAATTCCTCCTCTACATTTAAACCCATTCACCAAGTGAAACAGTGGGCAGCCATGAGCCAGTATGTGAGGACAGTACCGGGGAGCAGTGTTTGAGGAGTGTTCCAGGAAGCAGTGTGTGGGGACGGTATGTTACTCAGGGTACCTCAGAGGTTCCACGACTTTCTCATTGCAGAGCGAGTGCCCTAACCACGTGAGTGTGTGAAGGGGTGGGGGGTGCCTAACACAAATATTTGTTTAAGTATTTGTCTGAATACGGTATTCGTATAAAACACGTTATTTGTGCTTTTCCAGATACCGACCCCTACTAGCTACATTAGGTGGAAGTGACCATACGTGAACACACCATACCACGAAATTCTTTCTCTGCATTTAAACCCATTCACCAAGTTAAACAGCAGGCATCCAATAACACAGCGCCCATGTAGCAGTGTGTGGTGATGGTACCTTACTCTAGTGGTCCTCAGTGGTCCTTAGATGTCTTGGGAATCAAACCCACAACTTCCTGATCATAGGGTGAACACCCAAACCACTAGGCCCCACTGGCCCAAACACCTTTAATTCAAAACTAAGCATGAACACTTTGGATGCAGATCACGTCCTTAGTATATGTGGGGAGAGGGGTGAAACTAAACTAAAGCCACAGATTTTATCAGACACCGTAAGCCCAAGGTTAATACTGTCCCTAGGAAAAAATTCCTGCTGGACATCCTCACTTCTGGCTTTTTACCTTATACTGCTTTGTGAAATAACCCGAAACAAATCACATGCAAATGGGCCTCTTTCACATGCAAATGCAGGATCTTTTTTTCATCCATTCATTTGTATTAAAACAAACAAGTCGGAATATTGCAAGAAGAAAAACAACATATTCATGGTTAACTGGACCGAGACTGATTGTTTCAGCAATAGTTACATGACTCAAGGCCTGTAATCGCGTCTTGTAAACAACACATCGTGGAGGTGGAATGCCATATGGCCACCGGTTCTGGCTCATGTGCTAAACATCTGTGTGCTCTTCCCTAACGGGGCTCCTACCTGCCAGTCGCGAGTGAATTCAGCCAGGCTCCAGGCCTGGGAGCCGTCTGGCAGAGGATTCTCGTTCCCCGCCTCGTTGTCGTTGGTGCCAAGAAGTCCTCTCGCCATCGCTGATGGTACCAAGACAACAGAATGAGTCAGAAACAAAATGGTATGCTCAGTGTCATCCAAGAATTATTGGCACCCATTAGTAATGATGACAAAATGATGACATTTTAATGGTTTGCAAATCATAATGTTTATCAAATCTTCCTCTGTATTCTCCATACTCAAATAATGAAAATGTATCAGTCAAAGAAAAATGTTATTTATCAACATGTGTGTTGTAATTATTGGCACCCCTCATTTAGCATTTTTGTACGACCTCTGTTTGCCAACAACAAAGCACAGAGTATTCTCTTATGAAGTTTCAGAAGTTCTGAAAACCATCATGTCATGTATGTAAACAATACAGACAGGGTCTTTGTTGGGGAACAGTCCACAGCATCACAGATTCTCCACCGCATTTAACACTTAGATTTAGGTGTTATTCTCTGTAGGCATTTCGTTTTCTTCGACAAGCCCACCTTGATCAAAAAGCTTTGTTTTTGTTTGGTCTGACCACAGCACCCAGGCTCAGTAGGGTCTGATCACAGTACCCTGTTACAGTTCCAGTAGAGTCTGACCACAGCACCCTGTCCCAGCAGTGGCATCTAGCAAACTTCCAGGGCTTTTGGTTCATGATAGTTTTTAAGTATTTTTATTATTATTCTTTTTTATTATTCTTTTTTTTAGTATTATGATAGCCGGTGGTTACTATGATTTGGCGCTGCGTCTCATCCAAGTTAGTATAAAACCTTTGCAATAGTATTCGTTCATTTCCAGTGTATTACACACATATTTACATTTTTGATTGGTTGATCAAGAGCCCAGTAATGATCATTTAAAAGTGCAAATTTTTGGTTGACTTAGAGTTTAGACTGGGACCAAAACCCTTGTCAGCCCAGCCCGGCCCGAAAGCTTCACCGAAATTATCGGCCCGAGCCAGATTTAAACCCGACAATTTTTAATATCTGGGCCGGTACAACACACGTTCTCAACTGTGGGTGTGTTCGTACGCCAACACTCCAAGCTCTGAGGCACTGAAATGCTGGTCCAAGGACAGTGGCTGGAAATATTGGCTTGGGCCGGGTTCGGCTTCGGGTTCGGGCAGAGAATCAAAACTAGGATGAGTCGCCTCTGTAAATGTACAGCGAGAGAGTAAGCAAGAAGTAAATCGCCCTAAAGATGTGTAGAGGAGAAAGTCTCAACATCACGCCTGTGACATTCGGAATGCGACAAAACAAATCGGCCTTGCGGAGCAAAAGCAGCAGACTCGTATACTGATTTCAAGACATTAAAGCTCAGTTATAAAAAGATGTGTGTCACTGTTTGTTGCAGTTTAAATAAAGTTAATCAGCTCATGAACGAGGCTATGTGTGCTTTTCCCACCCATTTTCGAGCTTGAGCAGTTGATTCCACCTGTTTTCAGTTGTCTATAAACGTCTTGGTAAGAGATATTGGTTCAGTGGTAAGAGTCAGAAAAGGTGCCGGTCTTATACCCTGGTGTAAGCACATTTTTTTTCAACGCAAACCTATTTCTGGCCATAAAACCAAAGTCTATGTCTCCAAATGCTGCTTTTACAGCAACCACGCAATCACGCTTCACATTTTCTTGTGTAAAAGCAATGCAGCTTTAATTTAAACCCCGTAATGAACTGCTGATTTGGTCTGTTGAAGCTGTGCAGCTATTTTCTTGCATCCATTCTCTGAACTGTATAGGTCAGCATATTTTTGCCTTGTTGTGCTGGAATGTTCTCAAGAGATTTGGACTGTGTGCCTGTTAAACTTTTCACTGTTTTGCTTCATCCAAATACATTATACACTCCATCGTCACTTTGTCATACCAATCTTACCAGCTCCACCATGCTCACGTGTGGTCCTAGAGTTCATTTAACATCTGGCCATCAGCAGTCCATGATGGATGTGGTAGAGAGCGGCGGACAGCAGGAAGGCTACAGCAGTAACTGTTCCTGACTTATGCAAGCTAGGAAACTGCCTAGGATGACACTGGCTAATTTTTGAGAGAATGTGTGCAAACACTGTCCTACTAGACTGCATTGTTTATTGGCTGTTGCCTGATTTCACTGCCCCCAATCCCCAGCACCTCATGTTCCGACATTACACAGAGACAGAGGACTCTATTAAAAAGACCCCCTTTATTTAAGGTCCCTCTTTTAAAAGGTAGGTAATAATAATTTAAAAGTGATAATGATTCAAAACCATCCAACAATTTATCTGTCTCCAGAGTCGCAGGGGGTTATGGAGCCTTTCCCAATGGTCACAGGCCAAAATGCAGAAACTCAGTGTAGCTCAGGACAGATGTTTAAAATCGCACCTGGGGCTGGGCAATACCGCCTAGATTTAAAATTTCCTTTTTTTTTAAATACCCAATTTCCGATCATTTGCTCTGTAAAAATGTTTATAAGTGTAAACTCAGTTAACAGCTTAAATAAATAAACATAAAAATAGCCTCTCTGGAGAAAAAAAAACCTTGGTTTAAGAAATACTTTTTCCAAAATAATGCAAAAATAAATATCTCTATGAATTTTAATTAAATGCAAACTCAAGGTAACAAAACATTAAGGGCCTCTTGGGCGGGGAGGGGGGGTGGGGGGGTTATTGTGTAGCTTAAAAAAAATTTTTTTCAAAACATTTGCCAAATGTACTTTGTAGGATGAAGAATAAATCCAGCCCTTTAAAGGTTTTTAGCAAGGAAACCTGTCAACTTTCGGTTTTGAAGCTCATAACTTCATTTATTTTTAGCCTCTGTATGAACCCGTCCTTTTCCCATTGTAGAAATGGGCAATATGTCTTTGATGAGATGAAATCTCACCGTACCTGTAATTTGAATTCACAGAGATGCCTTCTTGTGTGGTGACGATGCTGTTGTTTCGTTTGCTGGCTGCTGCTAGTGTCTCTCATTCTTCCATCTCCAATGTGTCTCTGAGATGCTCTTACATGCACCCCTTATTAAAAGTGGCACGTTTTCTTGTTATTAAAGACAAAATCCAGCCAGAGAAAGTAGCTCTATGCATAGTAGTGTATACTGGGAGTCTCTTGTACCTAGTGTAATTGGCAGAGGAATGTTAGCTAATGTTAACTGCTGAGCAAGTGAAAACAGATCCACCTACTCTCTGGAGGTTGAAGTTGTTTTTGATCAAATGTTTATGTTATGGAAAAGAATGAATTAGCTGCCAGAGGCACCAGCATTCTTACCATGTCGCCATCCATCAAGAGTAACGCTACAGATGTTCAGATAGGGGTCACATGACACCAGCAGTCCTCTTCTATTGGATACTGTGAGTACACTCAGTTCCCTTGTTATAGTGACATCTGGGTTGCTGAAAGGTGGGTGTATGTTGCGGCAGTCAATCTCCACCTTTTTACAGAAGATTAGGGAGAGTTACATCCACCATCCACTTTTTTATAGATTCCTGACCATTTCTTCCACTCAAGGGTTCCATCTACCTCACAGGTCCACAATAATAGTGAAGAATTATAGACTGTATCCCATCTGCTGTGGCTCTGTGCTCAGAAATGGGACAGTGTAAACAAATAGTGCAGCCACAGATGGGTTACAGTCTCAAACTACACAAAACAAGGTGAATCTACAAGATAAGGCCTTCTAACAAAATGCCTACAGGGATATTTTTTATCATATGGAAAGAAGGTTGTAAGGGTAGAGACATACCTGTGCATTAGGATGGATTGAAATAGAGGTATTTTTCAGCTGTACCACTAGAGAGCGCTGTTTAGGCCTGCTAGATTTGAGACCAATGGTGAAGGTGTTACTGGTGACATCGGTGGCCAAAATAAGTTCGCAGGAAGCCGGTAGTTCCAACAGCTGCCCGTCGAATGATACGGCAAATTCATCCGCCACCAGAAAAGCTTGATCTGGGTGGGAGACAAGATTTATCTGATAAAATGATCCAATCTGATTAGTCATTCCCTTGAGTTGGGGCAGTTTGATTTTATTTATAATACACTTAAGACACAAAATAGCTTTCCAGATCCCTAATGAGAAAGCTGAGCACCAAAGGACCAAAACAGCTTAACAGTGTGAGGAAGAATATTTGCTGTTGTATGGATCCCTTTTCGCTTTGGTGAACGTGACCATTTGCACAAACTGCATAAAATTCTTCCTCTGCATTTAATCCATTCACCAAGTGAAGCAGCGGCCACACAGCATCTGTGGAGCAGTGTGTAGGGACCTTATATTTACATTCAAATAATTTAGCTTGCCCTCAATTGCGACGTACATCAATTCAAAGGTACCTAGTGGGTATTGGCAGTCTTGGGGTTTGAACCAATGTCTTCCTGATCACAGGGCAAACACCCTAACCACTAGGACACCAGGTGCGCTAACTCTGGTTTCTACCTGATTCTTCAACGAACGATGGCCAGTGGACCGTTAAAAACGCAACAAATCAGACTCTCCCGGTTCTGCTGAAACACAAAAAAAATTCCAACAGCTCTATAGTGTTTAAAACCAAGACCCTAAATCATCAATTAGCAAAACGGTAATGGAAATGTTACCGTCTATACATGTATATTAGTATTGTTGTATGATAGCGAAATCCCCAAACCCTCAACATACCAGTAAATAAGCTAGCTAAATAGTGCGGCACAGATAAATGTGACCATCAAAAACAGTAATACTCCAAAAATAAATATGTATTCATCATGCAATCATGTGTCTTTGTTTATAGGCAGTGAATATGAACTGCTAAAAGGTTAAATGTGGTGTTTTCTCCACACTGGATATTCAGTGTTACTGTAAAAGAGGCCTTTAATAGGCTAAAACTGTTAAAGCAGTAGTGCTACTGGTCAAAGCAACACATTTGCAAGTCAGAATTTCACAGAATTTACCAGAAGTTTTTCATCCTGAAAATCTGCAAATGAAACTTTGAAATAAATTTGATTCTCTGGTAAAATTACGCTTTAAGGCAATTCAGAGTTTCAGATTCAATTTTCAGCCAAGTGTAATGGATTTATATGGTATTTCACATAAAAATCCTCCTTTCCTGATTGAATTTTTGTGTAATATTATAGTTTTGCAGTGATGATGTTGGTTGTGACTTTTATTTTGAAATCGTTCATGATCCTCAGTTTGCGGGCTGTGTGCTTGGGATAGGTGCTCTCTCTCCTTTTAAATGTTTAAAAGTATTTTTCATATGTAATCAGTTGTAAAATTGTCCATGAAGTTCTATCTCTATTTTTAAGGGTCACGTGATATTTGTATTGTAAGGGTGAAGTTTTATTTGGAGCAAGTTTTTCATACTGATGAACTTGTGTGTAACCTATATGGGTAAACTCTCCTCTCTGTAGTGAGCAGCTGTTGGGAGAGAGGTGTCCATTTTGTGCTGCTCATGTTCTTCTGTTATACAGAATAGAGCCCTGGCCTTGGTGTCACTTGTCTTTCACTTGACCACACAATGCAGAGGGAAGAGTGTTTAGTCGGTAGTACCAATAGTGTTGCGGGCGGTTACAAAAGCATTTGGTGTTCCAGAAATACTGATGGCAGAAAAGAATATACCGACATAATAGTGAAAATTCTTCTCAAAAGCGATGACATATGGTTTTGATTAACACTACAGAAGACTATTCATTAAAATCTCTGGGGCTTCTGAGTGAGGCCTATTCATCGCAACGAGAGGAAATATGGCACATACCAGCAGTCCACGAGACGTAGAGACTTACGGTTAAACGGGCTGTCCATCAGTCTCCTTTTGAGCCTGTAGAGCTCAGCTGTGAGGCTGGCCGAGTTCACAGCCAGGAGAGGCTTCAGCACAAAGTCCTCCAGCAGAACCTCCATCGCATCGTACAGCGAGCCCTTCGGCCAGGGAGTCTGTGGCAGAGGAAGCCTCAGTCTCACCCCGTTCCCACTGCAGAGACACACAGGGGACAATGTGGTCACAATACTAGCTCATTCATTTACTCATTTTCTGAAACCGCGCATTTGCTACTAGGGTCGGGGGTGCCTGGAATCTACAGCTGGGTCTGTAGGGCACACTTACACACACACACATTCACAATTACACACACACGCGCACACACACACACACACACACACACACACCCTTCACTTTCACATCTACTGTCAATTTAGAATCCCCGGTTCACCTGACACTCATGTCTGTGGACTGTGGGAGAAACCAGGAGACTCTGGAGGAAACCCACGCCACCACGAGGAGAACATGCAATCTACACACACACACACACACACACACACAAACACACACAAACACACACACACGGATTCTAACCCCAAACCCTGGAGTGTTCTATGTTAAATACAGTTATTTGGAGCTCAAAAACACTTCAGCACTGTTTGAGGATGGCTACATTTGAATCCTGTCAACAGCAATATTCTTTGAAACATAATTAAACAGGGACAGTACTGGAGGAATATTTGTGGGTGGTATCTGTTAAACTGGAACCAAAAGACAAGGGTTTGCAGTAGAAATGTGATTAGCATTATATCAAAGCGCATTACTTTTGGGCTAAACCTTAGCATCCCCCCATTCTACGGCTTTGAGAATTAGCTCAAGCATTAGATCAGTTGTTTTTAGTGAACAGTGCTAAACTCTGTGTACAAGGATAAGCTCTGTGTATGATGTGAAACACTGTGTTCTGGGAACAGCCCTAGGTCATTTCTAAAATATGGCTAATTCATATTAGTGCCCTTCCTGGAGCTAAGCTAGCTGGGTACATGTAACTATTTTATGGATGCTCTATATTAAACATTTTTCCAACTCCTAACATACATTCCAGATAGTGATGCTCCGATCAATGGGCCGAAGATTGGTATCGGCCGATAATCACAGTTTATGACTCGATCAGCACTCATTAAACTTGGCCGAGGCGTCAATGTGTGAGGACATACACGATGAGTGGGGACACAAATGTTTTGGCGCTGCAGTCATGTCATCGCCGGTGTGGACTTTCACGACGTTCCGAGAAACAATGAACAATTCGCAATTTGCTGTTTATATTCCAAAGAAATGTCACATGGAGGTGTATAGTCCTAAACATTTGATACAACGAACCGAATTCGGCACTTATGAACCCCATCGTAAAGGCATAATTAAATGTTCACAATATAATAAATACTTATTTGTGATTATTTAGTACTATGTTAAAACAATAGTGACATTAGATATATTACTATAAAAATATGACAAAAATATAACAAAGGCAACATTTATAGTATTACTTTATCTGAAATAAACTTAATGTTGATCAGAGAGTTTACATATCAGTTATTTAAACTTGAAGTATCAGAATCTGCATTGGTATCGGCTGATTGACTAGAAAAAAAATCGGTACTTGGTATCGGTGGCAAAAATCCTGATCGGAGCATCCCTAATTCCAGCAACACATTTTTAATGTTGCGTGCTGTAGTTCAAGGTCTGAGCTCAGTGTCAACCAATTCGAAACAAAATATACTTATTATGTGTTTAAACCTTCCTTATTTTACCCCTAAAAATTAACCAAACACCTTCATTTGAATTATGTGGCCTTTAATTTGTGAATCGATCACTTAACTGTACCTTAAATATGGATTTAAGGCATGAGTGTGAAGCTCATTTCAAGGTTGCACTTTTTCGGTTGTTCTTTCAGGATTTCAAACAGTTGTTTTGTCAATTCCCATTCAAGTCATTTTGAAAAGCTTGAACATCAAACATTTGACAGCCATGAGACTAAGTGAAGCTGATGGACTACTGTATATTACAAAATGTGCTAATGCACTTTTCCCCTCATCACACGACACTCACTTATGTGGTTTCCAACCCCAGACTTTCTGAGGTGTGATAACATCACAGCTCCAGTTCAAAAATACTAAAGCAAAGTTCATTCTCCAGTGTTTTAACTAACTGACCGCATTTGACGTCAGAAAAAAATTGTTTGGAACTATTACAGTGTTTTACAGCTCACACAAGGCATTTTATTCCAGATTTACAACCCACCTTTTGGAGAGCTTGTACATGTAGGCTAGCTGCCTCCTGACACCCACTAATGCTGCGGCCAGCCTGGCCTCGACCCAGTGCACCGTCTGCTGGCTGAGCTGGAGGAAGTGGAACCACAAAGCTTTTTCACAAACCATAATTTGATCACTCGGAGTCGAGGGTATCTGGAGTTAAAGCTCTGTCAAATAAAACAAACTGATCTTATCTCACCAAGTCCAGCGCGGCTATCGCAGTGCGGACAGAGGTCAAGGTCGGCACCCTCAAGTGATGGTAATGCAGGATGGCAGGCATTTGCTTCTCCAGCTCCGAGCGCCACAGCTCCAGTCCCTCCTGCCACGCTATGTCCAGACGTTCCCCCGTGACATCGTGGTAAGCTCCAGCCAGTGTGGCCAAGGGCTCTGTTGATAAAGTTTATTGGAGTTACTTTGGTTGTTACTCAGGTGGTCATGGTAAAAGACACATTTAGCAGTCTGAGCAGTGATGGGCCTCATAATGCTAATATTTACAGTGTTTTTGATTAGATCTGATTAGATAAATCTGCTTATAGTTGCTGTATACTGAAATTAGTTGCCTCCCTGTTCCAGCTCCAAAGACTCAGCTCATGAACAATCTGCTGGTTTCAGGTACAAGGATTAAAAAATTGATGGATTAACCCTTAAAATGGATTCATGCTGGAAGGCAAACAAATGGTAAATTGTCATAGTATAGCAAAACGGCTACTCATACGGAAGTTCCACCAGTTTTTGTTGACACTTGTTGAAAGGTATCAGATGTTTGCTTTGTTTGGAGTCCCTCTGTCATGTAGAACCATAGTTATTTTTATTTAAAATATGCCCAGTGGCTCTGTTGATAAAGTGAATTGGAGTTTCTATGGTTGTTACGATTACTTAGATAAAAAGGCCATCTAGATGTCATTATAAAGCCATGTTTAGCACTCTGAGCTTTCTCCACAAGAGGGCGTACTCAGTTAACACTCAGATTGCTTTAGTGTGTGTCACTGAAAGAGAGGAAACTGACACAAGCAGGACTTGTTCAATGCATGCTTGCCTGTAGTCACGAATTTCAAGTAGATGAGGTAAAATATTTGCTTTTACACATTGCATGCTTATTATTATCCAAATAATCATCAGGTTAAAAGCTCAACTACAAATATTATTGATAGTGACAGTCCTAAAGCTGTTCACAATATATATACAAATTTTAATCAAATAAGAGCAAATATAAATGTAGTACTTAAATGAATATATATTCTATAGTATCTAATATCCAATATCTACTTTGTGCAGACAATTAGAAATAGCCAAACCCTGGATTTTTTTTATTCCTTATAATTTATCATTTTTCCCTATATTTACCACAGCCTGGGGTAAAAATATAAGCACAATGTTTGGAAGCAATGCAAATTCTGAGAGTAGTGACTGACAGTTGTTCATTTACTGACACAGAATAAAGGCTTTTTAAAAAATATAAATTAATCGTGTCTGACCAGTTCTTTGATTTGATTTTCCTGCAGATTTTATTGTACCCCAACTATATCATCATAATAACACCATTTGGAAGCTCTGAAGGCTTGATTAACTGAAGTGTGTTTAATTAGGAATTTGTAAATAATGAAAATCTGATCAGCAAAAGAGACTTAAGATACTATCAGGATTTCTACTCCCATATATAATAAAGTGAAGCAAAGGAAGTTTTTGTTTACACAACATGCCCATAAAGCGGTTTGGTTTTGATGGTTGTTGGCAGTGTGTTGTAAACAGTGTTGGGCCTCATAATGCTACTATTTACAGTGTTTTTAAAAGTAGGAAAATATTCCTATCTGATCAGATAAATCTGGTTATAGTTGCTGTATACTGAGATTAGCTGCCTCTCTGTTCCCGCTCAAAAGAATCAGCTAGTGAAATATCTGGTTTCAGGTATGTGGATTTAAAACCGGTGGATTAATCCATTAAACGGATGCATGCTGGAAGCCCAGGTAAATTGTCATAGTACAGTACCTTATATGGAAGTTCCCCCCATTTGTGTTGATGCATAGGAGTCAGACGTCAAGCTGAGCTTTGTTTGGTGTTCATGTGTCACAGAGAACCCAAAAAATATAATACAAATAAAAACTACTACCTTGGGTTTTAAAAACAAACACTAAATCTTTCAACTAGTGAGAACTTTCAAAACAGTCTCCACCCACAGAAGGAGGGGCCCCGGAGAAAGGCTGAGCGTTCGCCCACCAAGAGAAAGAGCAGCAAACGATAAACAGGTAGGAGAACCAACACCAGTTCTAGACTGTTTTATATTGTTTATATTTACTGAAATCAGAGTTTACTGATACACTCTGTGTTCTGAGGGTAAACACCGGTTCTAGACTGTTTTA
>JBBMFX010026113.1:0-12208 GCA_037832545.1 Rhabdalestes septentrionalis | reverse complement strand
GAGAGAGAGAAAGAAAGAGAGAGAGAGAGAGAGAGAGAGAGAGAGAGAGAGAGAGAGAGAGAGAGAGAGAGAGAGAAGTGATTGGCTGGATCAGCATCTCCTGCTTTTGATTTACCTCTGTTTGGAGAGAGGTCTTTCCAGTCTTTGTGAATTTTTACTGCCCCCACACACACACCTAGCCACACTGTTCCTCTGCTGAGGTCCCTTTGACCTGAGGAGAAGTGTAATAATTATGTGTTAGATGCAGAGTGCATCAGACGGAGACTTCAGCTGATTGAGTGCCCTCCAAATTCATTACAGCCAGGGGCAGGAGAGATGGAGTTATGTCAGCCCGCTTTCTCATCCCAGTCAGGAGAGCAGTAATGACCTAGCAGGTGTGTGTGAGTTTGTATGAGTGAGTGAGTGTGTGTCTGCCTAATGACTTCAGCCTATGAGGTAGTCTCCAGCCCTGTCATGGAGAATCTCTGTAATTTTGCCTGTCGGATGGGAAGAGAGAGGCATAGAAGGAAGAAGAACGGTCATAACATCCTGTAACATTAGCCCTGTTCCTACTGCCCGCGCTCCCTGACACAGATGAGTGCTGTGATGACCTGCGCTTGTCTGGATCACTGT
This sequence comes from Rhabdalestes septentrionalis, assembly GCA_037832545.1. Taxonomy (NCBI): domain Eukaryota; kingdom Metazoa; phylum Chordata; class Actinopteri; order Characiformes; family Alestidae; genus Rhabdalestes; species Rhabdalestes septentrionalis. The sequence goes on along the minus strand of JBBMFX010026113.1, from coordinate 11,596 downwards.
CTATACTGTTTGCACAATTGTTTAGAATGCACAAACCTTTAAGAGTTCATACCTAAGCTGATACTTATACTTGGTTCTACTGTTACACTCTATACTGCTGTATTGTTTGCAGGATTCTTTGAAAATGTACAAGCCTTTAAGAATGCATTCTTGTGCTTATAATTTTACTTGTTTTCCATTGTTTACACTGTTTATACTGGTTTCACTGGCCATATTGTTTACACTGGCTCTAACGTCTATGCTGGTTATACTGTTTGCACAAGACTCTAACAAACTGCACATTTCAATTGCATGTTTTATTACTGATGTTTTCATATATAATGTACAGAGAGCTGTCCACACTCTCAGGACAGGTTAAATCTTAATCTTATTTTATACTTCTTTATTTTATACTTGTGTATTTTGCATGCCCTATGTCTACTGCACTGTGTTTCTCTGTATACCTGTGTGTGGCTGCAATGACAATAAAGTTGATTTTGTCTTTGACTTTGACATGTGATCCTCTTTTATATTTTCTGAATCAAATGAAGACAGACTGATCTAAAAACTGTTTAAAACTCGGTGTGAAAAACCCATTCCTGTAACCTGCTCCAATAAGAAGGCCACTGTCTTAACTACACACTTGTATTTTCAAAGGTACAGTTCTAAATGACTTCGTACTACGAGGAGAACATGCAAACACCACACACACCACCAGGACCCGGATTCAAACCCCCAAACCTGGAGGTGTGAAGCAACATGGTTCCCCCCTGCACAACCATGGTGGATGACATGTTTCATCATGTTTATATTGATTTCAAGTGGATAGTCAGTAGCTCCTAGAGCAAGTTAAAACAAGAACACTTCTTTGTTTGACACTGTGTGATTTCTCAGGATTTGGGAAAAAAGCCTGAACATTTTCCATTTTTAGATATACTGTGATGCCATGAGGTTACCTGAATTCATTATTCAAGCAATTGGTTGGATTTTTACCTCACATTAGTAAAATTATTAACACTACTACTAATTAAAATATACATTTTTGTTTATCTCGCACAATTGACATTTTTCTGGACAAAAAAGCTTTACATTTAGTCCTTACATGGAGCGAACCCTAACATCTGTCATACATTAATACCAAAGCACATGTAGATAGTAAATAATGGAGCACCTACAGGCTGATACTGTTGTCCACATAACCAATAGCAAAGTACTATAATCTCAGAACAAATGAAATCCTTTATTTTGTAACCTGACAAAAGTCTTGCAGTTCATATTTTTACCAGTCTAAAAGTGTTTATTTTGATGTAAACATACAAAATACTGTTAACAGTAACTGCATCACAAGGTATGGGTCTCTTACTAAATCAAGACTAAATATTTTCCATATATTCAAGCACAGAATTTTTAGTAGTAGCTCGTCCTCTTTCTTGCCTACATCCACAAAAGTACTGTGTTTTCCAAGTGTTCAACACAAATTCCCTGTCACAGATAATATTAGACTCTTCTCTGCAACTGGACTTCCATGATTTATTAAGCTTTTTTTTTTTGTAGATTTTTGCTGCTATTTTAGTTTTGGGAGGGGTAATGCTCCAGTCACACCTGCGGTTGTTGAATATGTATGTTATCATGATAAATAAGTACAGGGGTCCTCGAGTTACGCCACAGGTCCGTCCCTTCAACAGTGATGTAAGCCGAATTTTGGTGTTAGTTGAAACACCCCCTAGCCTGAGTCACTTGACGATCCTAACACAGTAGAATCCTAATCTAGACCATAACACACAATTAAGCCACAGAAATAGGAAAAGGAAAACTCTCTCACTCAGACGCCGCATTACTGCGTATTCATCCGTTGCACGCAACCAATCTAGTTTGTCCACAAAGTCCATAAGTAAGAGGCTAACAGTGTAAGTAGAGTGGGAGAGAGCGCTGTAAACTCAAAACATCATATGTTGAGACTCAAGGACCCCCTGTATCATTCAGTGGTCTCATCAGTATTCAAAAACATCAAACTATGTATATCATAAAAATACAGATATATATCAGTTAAAGGAATTGGTGCCTTCATAGTAACAAGTAGCTGACTTTCACAGGCAGCTGTTTTCACAGGGTTAGCTAAATGCTAACATACACTTCTGTCCTTCTTTTAATCAGTGCCTTAGTAGTAAAGTTATTACAGGATTCAGTCAGTATGCCTGTAATCCAGTTATTGCTGAATGCAGAGGTACAATCTCAGCTGCTCCCATTTAGATCAGTTCCACACAGAGAGAGATAATGACAGCATTCTTTAGGTTTGACCTTCTCTGAGTTATTTGAGTCAGGAGGGAGCAGAGTGGATGTGCCTAATTGCAGTGGATGGAAAAGTTAGAGGTACCCCCCCCCCCATCTATCGCAGCTCCAAATTCAACCAAATGTTATACATTCTCTCTGTCTCTTTCTTTCTTTCTTTCTCTCTTTCTTTCTTTCTTTCTTTCTTTCTTTCACTCTCTCTCTCTCTCTCTCTCTCTCTCTCTTTTTCTCTAGCTCTCTCTCTCTTTTTCTCTCAAACTCCCTTTTTTACTCTCAGTCTCTTCTCTCCTCTCCCTTAATCGCTCTTTAAGCTTTTGCTCTTCCTTTCCTCTCTTTTTTCTCTTTTCCTCACACTTTCTCTTCTCTTCTTACCCAAACTTTATCTCTCCCTGAAGCAGTGTAGGCACAAAGTACTTTTTGTGCAACAGACTGACAACCATTTCGTCAAGAATGACAAAATTTATAGTCAAGTCGGCCTCTAGGTGGTGCGTAATCCTTGCTCGTGACAAGTGAATTGTAACGAGCACTTTATGAAAATTCTCATCCTGCATCACTGTCATATTCTTTGTATGCATATTTTATGACATTTCATCCAAGGAGGGCGCTGCAGCTGATGCATTTCAATAAGAAGTGACTCGAAATGGCCGATCAAAACTCTGCAGCCAAAATATGCCAGTGTGAATGATCAGTCTTAACTACATTTCCTAGGCTTATTCATTATGTCATATAGATTCTATTTACCAAATTTCAAACAAATCAAACCTCATATGACGCTACAGCAACCTACGGCTTGTTTTCCTCTGTTCCTCTACATAATCAGGTCTAGTTTTTAGGTAAATTTTGGCTGTAAATGCTCAATGTTAACAATAATCTTCTTACACCTGTTGTTTACCTGTGGAATCACTCAACACTTTTCTACCTGGGCCAGTTTGCACATTTTGCTTGGAGCCTGCAGATCAGCGTTTATCCTCTCAGCTTCTGTGGTGGTCACATTACACACTGCAATGCGGCACGTCTACTTCCGTATCTCTTCCTTGCCTTTTAATTTCTCTCTGTCTCTCTTTCTGTCTCTTCTGCCTGACTTTCTTTGTCTTTCACTCTCCCCATTCTCTCTCTCTCTTTCTCTCTCCCGTGATGTGTCTAATATAATGCTAATTCTCTGTGTGCTGTTCCCTGCAGTCGGGGAAAGAAAGCAATGCTTCATTTGAATAAACCTAAAGCTTTCTGAAAGGCACAGATGCAGTTATTGTTATGCAGGAGATATTCCTGGAGAGTAATATCAGTAATGAGAAAATCTATTTGTTTATCTCCAGCTTAAAAGTTTTTTTTTTTCTGTTGGCCCACATGGACATCTGATAAATGGTAAAGAATATTAGTCTGAATGTTATGTGCTGCGCTAAATGGCCAAAACGATCAATCAAATGAGGAGTAATAAAAGAAATAGGTTGTTCTGAAGAAGCTGCTTTTATGTGCAGTCCTAGATCATTTTAACAGGTTCAGACATTTGTGGACTCCTGAAAAATAAAAACAGACATTCAGAAATAACAGATAGTGTGCTTTTAAGTTTTAAACAGTATATTTCTGGATTCAGCTTTTGGTGGCCTAGTTGTTGGGCAATTGACCCTGAGATCAAAAGGTTCTGGGTTCAAATCCTAAGAGAGCTAATGGCACCACTGAGGTTCCCTTGAGCACGGTACTGTCCCTTGCTGCTTCCCTGGTGCCCCTAATTGTTGGCAGCCCCATGCTTCATTAAATACAGAGAAAGAATTTCTCACGGTGCGCTGTGTGCTGTGATGTTTTCACGCATGACTATGAGGGGCCATTTTAAAGAATTCGTTGAAATGAACGTTGAAATGTTAAAGGGGCATTCTAGCCTAAATATAGCATTTAATAGTGTATTTGTCAAGTTATGTAATGATTGAGCAAGAATAGGTTGTCTGACGTTGTGCATTATTGTGAATAACATCATATGATTGGGTCACATCGCAGCCAAGATATAATTTACAATAACACATGGCATTGAGTGTTGTACAGCATTTATTCCAGTTTTGCAAAACAGAAAAGAGATAAAGCAAAGAAGGCTCAGAATCTATTTACTGTTGTCGACTCAAAGGCTTCCTTAGAACCCATTATAGTAGGGGGAGACATGACCTTCCCCCTCACTTTTTGTTTTCAGAGCTCTGTGCGCGCGCCCCCAACACAACAATCCCCCCTCAAACCTGCCCCCCTCCCCACACACACAATATGATATTATGCTGTCAGATGTAACTATTACTGTGTTACTGATCAGATTCCTCATCATATTCACCAGTCATCATTCATCAGTCACTTTTTTCTCACTACAATATCCATCATGAATAAAGGCATTATGTTCTACAAAGAACCCACACAAATAAAGAACACTGATGCAGCATTGATGTAAAGGCTAAAGAAGACTATAGTCTAACGGCTACGCTTGCAGGTATTAGATAATGGATAAAATGTCCCAAAGCACCTGTATTTCTGAAGTACATGTTCCTTCAATTTTCACTATATGAACAAAAGTACTTCATTATTGCATTCAGGTGGCCCTTTTTGAACAAAGCCATGCTTCCAACTGGACCCAGTTTGGGGAAGAACCATTTCTAATCCAGCATGACTGTGTCTCAGTGCACAAAACCTAAAGACATGGCTGGATGAGTTCAGTGAGGAAGAACACCATCCAAAAATCTTGGCCAGGCCTTTTCATCCAGCATCAGTGCTTGACCCCATAAATGCTCTACAGAATGAATATAGCTGCACCAAGGGGACCAACTCCATATTAAAGTCTATTTATTTGAATGCAATGTCATTTCAGTCCCTGTTGGTATAATGCTCATGCGTCCCAATACTTTTGTACACACAATATATTTTGTGCATATTGAATCAGACTACAGTCTTCAGACAGGAAAATCCCCCTTATTTGTGTGACCCCACAGTCAAAGGCAAGTAAGCATGTTTACAACAAGCGCAATAATTATGACATTTCTTGCTTTGACATTTTCTTGCTTCTTGCTTCCATTGTGAACCGTGTAGATAAAACATTTATAACAAGACCAACGTCTATCCTATCCTCACTCTGACAATTCAGCTGCAGAGTAATTAATCACTAAAAATAATGACCTTTCCAATACTCCCACAGCCTTTAAAATGAGCTGGTAATATCGGCTTAAGAAAGCTTAAGTTTAAATATTTGCCCAGACAAAAGTCAATAACTGGTCTCCGATTGCTTCTGGCTGTTATTACTGTTCTCTGCATCAGGCCTGTTTGGATGTTGTGGCAGACCTGCAGTATCAGATTCCATCCATGTTTTACATTAACAGAAACATGATTTGGCAGTAATGTCTTTGTGCAACAGGGTCGTTATTAAAAGAGGTGTGTTAATCTGGTTTTCTGCACTGATTTTCTGTACTTGGTGCATGAGCTTGCTGTGAGAGGCTGGAGATCCAGGTTAAGATACTGTGGAGGATTTTTAAAGATGATTGCCTGTGAGAGTAAATGGTGATGCCAGGAGCTGAGAAGTCCAGTTATGCAATTTCTAATATACAGCGTTCAGCAGAATGCAATTAGCTGTTTGTGTGATCCACCCATTATTTTGCTATGGAAGATAAGTGTAATACGGTCAGCCCCCCTCACCCCCTGCTGAAAGGAAACTGACATAATAACACTGTGATTATATGGGTCAGTGTTACAAAATACTGAACTTATTTGGATCAGACTACACATAGTATTTATTTATTTGGTGATTTTTCCTGTAACATAGAAAGTAAAGCATGAAATGGCAGTTAGCATCATAACAGAATAATTTTACACCAGTTTGCACATTGGTACGGATCATTTCTTGAACACATCATTATTGCAACAAAAGAAATATTTTAAAATATGTTTCATTTGTACATTATTCTTTACAGAGCCCTTATTGCAGTGCTAATAATAATTTCACTACAGTTAACTCAATGCTGAATAAAGAGTCGGGATATGAAAATAATATCTGGTATGAGATTGTATTGTGAGAATTCATGTATAAAATCATATTTACAAGAAAACAATAGCGACAAATATTCTCTGTATCCACTGGTTGAGATTGGAGCCTGAGGAAGGTTTTTGGGGTCATTTTAAAAACACACCAAAGGACAGCCAACTGTCATTTGAACCCAAATTTTTTCTTAAATTTGCGTCAGTGGAGGGTGAAATGGGCTGAAATATGAACCCTGTTCTGAGGTGTGTGATGCTGTTAGTATGCTAGCACCATTTCCATTGCCACATTCTTCGTTTGCACTGTTTAATGTGTGTCAGTTTTAGCTCATCTAAAGGGTGGTATTAGTTTTCCTACTTTTCATTATATAACATTTCATACACATGAATAAAGAATCACATATATGGTATGATCAGCTTTGCAAAAATAGCAAGTCCCATTTGGCGTCACAAACCTGCATGCTTTCCAGATAGAGGCCAGGCAGGAGGCAGGTACTGAGGCAGAAGGGAATGACAATAGACATGGATAAAAAAAGTATAGGGAGCAGAGACCACAGTGCTTGTTATGCAGTGAGCACTTTGTGAACAGAAAATCTAAAGTTGTTTAAGGTTAAAGCAAGCTTCCACCAGTATAAATAGGTAAAACTGTCAAAATTTCACAATATTAGTTAGCTAGTAAGTTAGCAATGGGCAGCTGGTGGTCTGGTGGTTTGAGTGTTGCCCCTGCCATCAGAAGGTTGTGGGTTTGAATCCCAGGAGTGGAACCTCTGAGGTACTCTGAACCAAGGTACCATCCCCACACACCCAGGTGCTGTGTTTCTGGCTGCTCTCTGCTTCACTTGGTGATTGGGTTCAATTTCATACTGTTCACACTGTGTGCTGTGGTGCGTTCATGTATGACAAATGGTCACTTTACTTACTTTGCAGGAAGCTAGCCAACAACCATATCAGGGTTTAAAAATGTTTCCTGCAATATATCCACCCTGGTCTGTAAGTTTTGTGATAGCTTGCTAGCTAACTACCTGGAGATTTGCTTTTAGTAATACTAACTAGTAGCCTGACATCAGGGAAATACACTGAGTTTGGAGCTTAAATAGCAGAATAAAAAGAATTTCATCCACACATTCACTCACCTGGGTGAAATTAAGACAGCCACTTTGGTTCTGAAGATGTGGGCTCAGGTCACATATGAAATAGCTGCAATCCCCTCTTGTATGCCTTCACCTGGTGTAGTGGGCGGTCTGGAGAATGAGATCCTTTGTAATGTTGTTCACCTTCACACCAAGCGAATTGGTCAAGATGAGGGAAAAATTGCATTTCGGATCCAATGTGCGTTCCAATTTTTTTGACATACATACTGCATGCAGGTTCATCCAACCCTATTATGAACTCACTTATTTCCATTTCCATATAGATTCTTCTCTTCCTGACCTCCACCTGAATTATGTGAGCTATTTTATCTAGTACAAACCGTCTTGTACATAAATAGTTTAAAGAATCTGTTGTTACTAAAGTCATTACGAAAGCAACTGCCTTAATTTTACCCCTTAAAATGACATTAATGTTAAGCTTCATTTCCCATACAGGACAATTTAGGGGAAAAAGTGTACAGATTAAGGCTGATTGAAGGGTAAAGCTACTGAATTCTCCCCTTACTTTTTCTAATTTGCTCCTTAAATAATAGAACCTCCTGAATTAATTCCCCACATTTAGGATGAAGGGGTTTCAGTTTAAATTAAGAAGTGAGTAGAATTCACAACATTGGTGCTGCTGTGAGTTTAGCAGGAAAAATAAAACAACCCATTAGATGCATTTACTATATTTTTTGTGACTCCATATTTGCACATCAAATCTAGCCCCAAAATATCTGAAAAGTAACTTGTTATTAATTGTTAATCCTAACTCATGACCGACTGCCATGGAAACACAATAATGTTTCTGTGTCATTTCCAGTGCAAACACACACAAACGCACACACATATACACTTAAACAACTGTGTCCTGTCGCTTGGTTCTAAGCTCCACCATTGCTCTGAGCTTTCAAGGGTAGCTGCCCCTGTCTGCTGACATGAGGCACATTATATTGCAGGAGAGGTGATTTAGACCCAGTCTAGACTGCCTAATGGTCCCACTAAGCTCTCAGGCAGATTCTCAAACAAAAGAGGGGTTAACCCTGCCTGCCCATGGACAATGCCACATACAGGTCATCACCCCAACCCTTCTATCACCCCCATTCAATTCCTCACCCATCCCTGAGAGAAGAATTCACACGAACATAGCTGAGCATGTTTCAAAGTTTTTTTGCCCTGATCCTAGTCATTCATTATAGTAATCTACATTATTATGAGTCAAACCAATCCAATTTAGGTGAAATATTACTGTTATATCAAAACTTTTTGATGCATTTTTGTGGTTTATTCTTTGTTTCGCATGGAAACACAAGCCTTTGCACCATGTGAACAATTCATTTCAAGATCAATGCACACTGAACAATGGTTCCCTCTTCCTCTTGAAAAGTTCCCATTTCGGAGATGTTTTGCCACAGTAAAACAGGCTTGGCTCCCAGTTCACATTTTGTGTACATTTGATATTGCCGTATTTTTCATCGGAAAGGTGCATAGTGTGATAACCATTTGAAATAATATCTTTAGGCTTTCAGGACTATTTATGTTAATGGAAGAATTTGGGAATTAACTACTTTTAATGTCGTATTTCGCTGGACAAACATGCATAAAGCAGGCTGCACTTTTACCTCAGATTTAAATGGGTACTGAAATTACAACAGAATTCATAGAAAACAAAACACATGGATATGAAATGGCTACAGCAAAAACAATGTTCAGCATTAACATATTGTACATTATTACCCCAAGTTTGAAGTAATGAACCTGCTATTAAAATCACCCTGTGAAATACATAAAGTTAAAGACTACATTAAGCTGAAGAATACCCCAGCATCTACCCCCCACACACAGCTACACTTTCACAAGCCTCCCTATTTCTTATTAAAGATCTGAAGTAAGAAATAACCAACATTTTCAAGAAGGAAAATTATCTGTACAGCTGAGGGTCTGAGGCAAGCCAGAGAGTGAAAATTTCTGAGATAACATGCAAGCTGGCATTTACAGGATCTAAACTACCCTAACAATCAATTCAAATTGGTATCAAACACTAAAATAACTTGTCAAGAAATTAATTCCAGATTACTTTGGAGGTAAACACAAATCCTAAAATTTGTTTCACTCATGGCGGGACAGGAACCAGTCTAAGTGTTCAGTAAGTGAGATAAATTACCTGTAAAACAAATACCTATAAAGACTTACCTACGTATAAAGTCAGCACATTAACTATTAACTCCTTTGGTAAAGAAAGTTAATTTGATCTCTGAAAATAACACTTAATGAAAGAAAAGTGACATTTAAGAAAAGAAAAATCCATAGATAAATAGATAGATATAGATATATATTTATATTTCACTTTGTTATTTTTGGGTTCTGGAGCTCTTAAATTGTCAAGGTGTTGATGTAGAGGCCACATTCCTTAAGTCTTCAACGTAGATTAGGGACTTGCCCCTGGAATCAGAAGGTTGTGGGTTTGAATCCCAGGACTGCTACTGGCACCACTGCAGTACCTTTGAGCAAGGTACTGTTCCCACACAGCTGCTCTCCAGCACCCCTCATTGGTGGCAGCCCCCTGCATCATGTGGTGAACGGGTTTCACATAATAGAATTTCACACTGCAGACACTGTAGATGCTGTGGTGTGTTCACATTATTTTATTTTAAATGCCTAAATTCACTATTAAGAAATTTAACATGGATCATACACTGATGGGAAACTTCTGGAGTATTTGTAAAGTTCTCATGTTATACATGTTGGGATGCATATAGATTGGAAAAAGTGGTTTTACTGGAACAAAATTCAGATGCTGAAAATGTTGCATGTTTTTTTCTTTATATGATTTAAACAAAATTTACTTCATTAGATTTAAATGAGTTTGTTTTTCTCATGTATTCTCCTGTTGTGAGCTAATTAACCACAAAGCCATATTATTGCCTTTGTTTTGGCTCATTTTTACAAAGGAAGTTCTGTTTGTTTTCTATTTCCAACTGTATTTTATTTATTTCTTTTTAACTTCTATTTCTGTGTCCTCCTTCCTTGAGCCAACATGACAATTGCTATCCAAGCCATGAGAAATCCTGTCACCTTCGTCATGTTTAACCTAACACATGTTTAAATCAAACACTATTTTTCCTGGCTGTTTTGGAACATTAGTTGTATGAAGTGTATAAAGTATGTAAATCAAAAACTGAATTATTTTTATTAAAACACTAATTGTCTATCTAACCAGAAGCTGCCATGCCACAGTAATGACTGCAATCTTAGGACCTGATTAACATTTTAGATTGCAAGATTTTCACTTTAATTCATTTATTTATGTTTTTAATATTGACATTTTGCAGTGTAATGTGACTGTTTGTTACACATGAGCCAGCAGAGGCCATGGTGGCATGTAAAGGAAAAAAAAACTCCCGAAGAGAACACCATATTCATAAAAACATAAAAACAGAATGTGAATTATGTGAAATAAACACACCTTTTGGGGAATTTCCTTGTTCTACAGCCAACCATGGCCTCTGCTGTCTCAGAGCTTCTCTGGTGTTCATTCCTTAACTACTAGGGGCAGTCTCCCTGGAGCAACTTGGGGTTAAGTGTCTTGCTCAGGAACCCAGTGGTGGTGGGCTGAAGGTAAGATTCCAACTCATGAAGTCGTGGTCCAGAGGCCTCCATTTCCCAGGTCATAGATTTCAGCCACAATTTCAAAATAACTTAAGGTTACCATAATCTATACTGACATTATGCCCTGATATTTATAACCAATAATAAATCAGATCATGCAATGTCGGAACCTAAATACCATGCATCAAAAACTGCAATATTTCAATTAAAAACATAAATTATGTGTTTTTATATATTATTCAGGTGAATCAGGTCCTAAGACTGCTGTCACTAGTGTAGCCTGGCAGCTTTCATAATGAAATCACATTGGACATTGGAAGAGCAATCAGCTTCTGAAATCACGACAGAAAATCATTCCAAGGCCACTATTTTTCTGGCTGCGTGCTGGTTTGTAATGTGCACACAGACTTATTTCCTTACAATGATGATGGTAATTCTATTACATTGCACATGGAAATGAAATCCTGGCCTGTAAGCCTCAGGATACAGTACCAGCGCAAATTGGTTGGCAGGTATGTGTGTCGGCAAACGTGGATCTCAGGATCTCAGGATCTCACTGTGATTCTTTATGGAGAGTCTCTTGAGCTTACAGAGGT
>JBBMFX010026067.1:0-12211 GCA_037832545.1 Rhabdalestes septentrionalis | reverse complement strand
TCTCTCTCTCTCTCTCTCTCTCTCTCTCTCTCTCTCTCTCTCTCTCTCTCTCTCTCTCTCTCTATCTCTCTCTCTCCTTCAATCTCAAGACTCTGTTCTGTGTCAGGAACTGTTTTAATATGCTTTGATCAAAATGCTGCTCACATCTTTTTTTTTAGGTTAAGGGACGTCCTGGATCTAAGGAGTTTACAACTCAACTGTAGTGAATTTTACTCTCCACTACACAGAAATTCGTAGTGTCGGACCTTTAGGCCTAATGTGCAGTATGGGTGCAAATATGATGGATTCTGCTGGCGTTTTATGAGCATAGGCATATTTAATATGTCTTTAAATATATTTAAATATTATGTCTATGCATTCCAGGGAGGAATAAGTTGTGGCAGCTGATTTTGTGCTGAATTTTCACTCATTTTTTATAATTATTTTATTTTCAGCAGTGCCTCAAAACCATGTTATCAAGAGACTTTCTATAACACTTTCATTCGTGTTGGCTAGACCTTCTAAAACAATATTTATCAAACGGGTAACCCTATTTGGACTCACCGGATAACAGAAAACACAACAGAAAATATGCCATGTTGAAGCTTCAATATGTGTTTGATGTCCATTTTATTGTTTTTCAAATTTAGTTTTCTTGGATGCCAGTCAGAGTCAAATTACCTCCTTGCAGGATAGCTACCTCTTCCTCACATATCTCATATTTTATTTTTGTCTAAAGCTTGGAGGCATCCAATATTTCAAACCCTGTTACACATAACAAAGAGGTTACAAAACTGAATGTTGATAGAGCTAGAACTAAGGACATCTCACGTATTTCCTTAATTGAGCTTTAGACCGTGTTGTGCCTTGAACTAAATTTGACTGGCCCATCGGTGTTTTGGTGTTTTTTCCCATACAACATCAGGCCTGAGTAGTAGATTTGTTCTTATTAGAAGGATTGCGGCTATATGAATCATGCATTTTCTCTTGTATGGTCTCTTTCTTTCTGTATTTTTGCCTACTTTGTGACTCTCATTACAGAACAGAAATGAAAAAAATTAGTAAAAAGGATCTGTTTAAAATTTCAAAAGGGTGAGAGATGTTTCACTGTGGGAATATTATGACTTGGTAGTTACATCAGATACACTGATCATGCACACCTTTGAGGTGAATTTTGGTGCCTCAAATGGCTGAACTGTTTATTGAAATCAGACCTCGACCCCCGAAGCACAGATGATGTCGTGATGTATAACTCATACTCCTGGTTTAGGGTCTAAAATTATTTTGCACATGTTAAATCGAAAACCTGAACATGACACTGCATTTAAGGTTCTCTTCCAGCAAATAGCTCCTAGCAGCATGTCTTTTTTATTATAATGGTATCCTGAGACCTAGCTGCCTCATTGGTGCCTGTCATAGTTGTAGTGGTAACCATAGTGACCACTATCCCACTGACTGACTTTAACTGCAGAACTTGCAGGATGAAGCCAAGAAAAAACTAAAAACAATTACAGCTTTTTTCCAAAAACCCACTTTTTCCACAGATTCAGGTCCCTTGTCAGGATTGTAGGGATGGACCCTAAAACGGTATTCGGAAAGGCACAAATAACATGTGTTTTACGAATAAATATTTCGAACAAATACTTTTAAAAATATTTGTTTTGGGAACAAGAAAAACTTTATATCAAAAGCTGTGTTTCCTCATGAGACATGAGACTGCAGCACGTGAGAGAGAGGGAGAGAGGGAGAGAGAGAGAGAGAGAGAGAGAGAAAGAGAGAGAGAGAGAGAGAGAGAGAGAGAGAGAGAGAGAGACATTCAGGAGTCGGGGAGCTACTGCTGCACACAGTCTCACAGTCTACTGCTGCACAAAGTCTCGGCTGAGCGAAAACAGACTTCATCATTATATTTGGTGAATATATTTTGAATAGATGTACCGTAACTGGGTGCCGGAGGCAGTTTATAACTCTTTCGGGAAGCAGAGTTTGATCGGGAGATTATTATTACAGTGCATTACTGACGTCTGCAGTCGGGGCTCTCATGTTTACTCTGTTTACGTAGCCGTGTTAGCTTGGTCATTTATGGGGATTTTCCACTGACTGGTACCAGCTCGGTTCGGTTTAACTCAACTTTTTTGCTTTTCCATTACTTGAATCTGGTATATGGTGGCGTGGTATAATAAAAAGGAACCCATTTCCCAAGGCCCATCCCAGACCATGCCTCCCACCAAAGGCCACGCCCCCATCGATTAAATCCCCTGTATTAAACATGCCATCTGCTCCCCTGTTTGAAGCGTTTTAGTTACTTTATTTGGGTTAGGTAGCTTATGTTTTTTGTTGTTGTTTTTTGTTTTTATATGCATATATACTTTAAACTTTTAATATATTGTTCAATTTCAAGCATTCCTTTTTCTCAATAAAAATTTATTCTTGAGTCATCCAGCATAATTTTGTGGCTTTTGTAAAGTATCGGTTCCAGCACCGTTTTGGCACTGGTACCATTATCGATTTAGCACCGGTATCGCAAAAAAAACAAACGATACCCAACCCTAGTATTCACAGCTTTCCTCAATACTTTGTCGATGATTCTTTGGCAGCAATTATGGCCTCAAGTCTTTTGGAATATGATGCCACTAGCTTGGCACCCCTATCCTAGGCCAGTTTTGCCCATTCCTCTTTGCGGCACCTCTCAAGCTCAATCAGGTTGGATAGGAAGCGTTGGTGCATAGCCATTTTGAGATCCCTCCAGATATGTTCAATCGGATTCAAGTCTGGGCTCTGGCTGGGCCATTCAAGGACATTCACAGAGTTGACCTGAAGCCACTCCTTTGATATCTTGGCTGTGTGCTTTGGGTTGTTGTCCTTCTGAAAGATTAACCTTTGCCCCTGTTTGAGGTCAAGTGCGCTATGTAGCAGATGTCTCTGTCCATTGCTGCAGTCATCTTTTCCTTTGTACTGACTAGTCTCCCAGTTCCTGCTGCTGAAAAACATCCCCAGAGCATGATGCTGCCACCAACATGCTTCACTGTAGGGATGGTATTTGCCTGGTGATAAGCAGTGCTTGCTTTCTTCCTAATGTGATGCTTGGCATTCACACCAAAGAGTTAAATCTTTGTCTCATCAGACCAGATAATTTTGTTTCTCATGGTCTGAGAGTCCTTCAGGTGCCTTTTGGCACACTCCAGGCGGGCTGCCATGTGCCTTTTACTGAGGAGTGGCTTCAGTCTGGCCACTCTACCATACAGGTCTGGTTGGTGGATTGCTGCAGAGATGGTTGTCTTTCTGGAATGTTCTCCTCTCTCTGACAGAGTGACCATTGGAATCTTGGCCACCTCCTTGACTAAGGTCCTTCTCCCCCGATCGCTCAGTTTAGATGGCCAGCCAGCTCTAGGAAGAGTCCTGGTAGTTTCAAACTTTTTCCACTTAAGGATGATGGAGGCCACTGTGCTAATTGGGACCTTCAAAGCAGCAGAATTTTTTCTGTAACCTTCCCCAGATTTGTGCCTCGAGACAATCCTGTCTCTGAGGTCTACAGACAATTCCTTTGACTTCATGTTTGGTTTGTGCTCTGACATTAACTGTTAACTGAGGGACCTTATATAGACAGGTGTGTGTCTTTCCAATGCAGAAACATCTCAAGGATGATCTGGGCATATAGGATGCTGTCACGATTACAGAAAAGGAGCCAATTGCAGAAAAGTGTACCAAGATATAATCATACAGAGATAGTCCAAAAACCAAAAAACGAAGCAAAGCGTTCTAAAACCAGAGAATCAGTCCACAGGCAAACAAAGCAAAGTCCAAAAGGCTAAAGGGGTAATCCAAAGTCAAGAAACAGGGTCAAAGGCACACGGAAAAACACAGTCCAGAATGCATAGAAATACGCTCGGTACATAGATCGGGCTAGAATTCTTCGTACTGGTAGATAGAGCTTTGGGCTGATTTACAGGCCCAGGGCATCTAGTATTCAGGTGAGTTAGATCTCCGCCCTAGAGGCCTGGACTTTTGATCTGCAGAGGGCTGTCTGGGTGTATTAGCCTGGGCCATCATTGTTTATTGCCCCATCCTTACAGATGCACCTGAGATCAATTTAAAGCTTCGTGGCAAAGTATGTGAATACTTATGCACATGTGATTTCTCTGTTTTTCTAGTTTTAATAAATTTGCAATAAATGACGGTGTTGTGTGTAGAATTCTGAGGAAAAAATGAAAAATTCCATCTTGGAATTAGGCTGTAACAAAATGTGGAAAAAGTAATGCGCTGTAAAAACTTTCTGGATGCATTGTAGGTAGGTACATACTTGAATAAAGCAATAAATAAATGCGATTACTCAATACCCATAGTTAGGTATCCTTTTTATTTGACGCCTCAAAGAGTAACATAATGGCTTTGCACCGAGTATGAAGTGAGTTTTGAGCATAAAATGCACATTATATTCCATTATGTAAAGCATGTGTAAGATTTCAATCCTTAATGAAAGTTCCTTGAGTGCAAGACTGAAGTAACATTGTGCTTATTTTGCACATCACTGAAGTCAGCTGATGTAGCACACACACACATACACACACACACCCCCACCCCCATACACACACCCACATACACACAATTTTGCTAAGACAGCACAGGCCTAATTTAATAATAGTACAGCTAAACAAAACATGTGTGCCAGCTGCCAGGCCAGCCATATATCCACATGTGCCAGTGGGTCACTGGGGCGTGGGTTTGCTGGGCCAGCACAAAGGTAACCCGCAGGTGAAAAGTTCTTCCATAAGCAGAAAGCAGGGAGTCCCCCGCTGGCCCTGACCACCTCATCAGCTGTTCACATGTGTGTGAGGTAGGACTGCACAATACACAAAATATCATTTTGCAATCATATTTTTGTTTTTTTGCAATGACCTGAATTAAAATGATAAAAGCAATGCATTCCTTGATCCAGATGTGAATATAATTTCCACCAATAAATAAAACATATTATAACAACACAAATGTATCAGTTTACTTACTTTCAGTTTACTTGCATTCTTTTGATATATGTGTTAAGTAATTGAATCTGCCACAGCTGCATCTTTCACAGGCTTTGATGAAGCCACTGTAACTTGCATTTGTCTGTTTCTAAAGCAGCACCGTTTTTCTAGCATGCTGTACTGATTGTCAAAAGCAAACAGAAACAGTCTTTTTCAGAGCACCCAAGCCAAAAGCACACGGTGGGGGCACACACGCATCTGAACTGGACCTCGGAGCAATAAAAAAAGGTCATCTTGTTCAGTCAGTGCATACATAGAATGCATATCATTGGTTGTATCCACCAGGATTTGTGTGTTTCTTGCTTACTTATCATCATGTGGGAGGCAGAGGGTATATACATGTGTATAGGTGTGTGTGAGTGTGTATCAGCTTGTGTGTGGAGTGTATTCAGCAGTTAGGCTTAAGCAGCTTTCTCATGATGCCTCAGGTCGGTGGCAAGTCAGCCAGAGTATGCACTGAACCTTAATGTGTCAGTATACACACACACACACACACACACACACACACACATACATACAAACACACACACACACACACACACACAGACCATCATGCATCAAAACACAAATACTAAAGAAAAAATTCTGTAAACCTACCTCCTCTTCTCTAAATGAATGCTGGTCATGTCATCTGTCTACCATGAAGAGTTCCCTGACTAAGTATTCCTGTGATCATGACTTAGATTTATGGAGTCAAATTTTCCATATCTGGAGTTTAAAGTTAGCATCCAAAATCTGGTTATTTTGCTTCTATTTGTAGGTCACTGGTAGGGCACATGCTAAATATACCCTAGATCCCATATTAAAGCAAAATTAAGCCTACCAGCCTATGGAATTTCATTTATTCACATATTGGAATTCATATATTCATATATGCTTTCCATACAGGGCAGCCAACTAAGATTTACAGAATCAACTAATAATAATAAAGTCTTCAAAGTGATCAAATATTTGGAAATCATGTGAAAATAATTGATAAAGACACACACAAATGTCACTTTAAGTGGACTTTATGGAAAACAATACAAGAAAAATCTAGAATCTAGCTTATTAAAATTCAACTATAAAATTACTTTGTAAAAAAAATAGTTTCAGCCTACATTACAGATTGTCAGCATTGATGGTATTTACTATCTAAAAAAAATGCACCGCAAAGGCACAGACATCTGGCTTCACTCAACAAAATATTACACACCGTTTTAAACAAATTCACCCATATGCCAATCATCTTGCCATCCCAAGTGCCTGCGGTTTTTAAGCCGTGGTGTTTTTGACATCAGCTGCAACCACAAATAAGCACACAAACACACACGTGTCCTGAGGCAAGACAACCCATAGGACAGTCATGGGCTATGGTGAATACAGGCCAAGGATACAAGTTTACATTTGGTGACGTCGACTGTTCTGTAGTGACGTGGCTTACAAAACTATGCTACATTCCTTTTAACTGCATTGCATTCATGGTGGAAAAAAATCCTTTTTTATATGTTTGTGACTCGGACACGTCTACTACATAGCACGGTTACAGACTGTGGGCCATTCGCTGTCATTTACAACCTGTCAGTTATTTTCCACCGCATCCAGGGTATCCTAAAAATACTTAAGCAAGTTTTTGAGACGTGTTTTACCACAACCTATACTGGCTTCCCCCTAACACAAATTTAAGTATACAAACATTCTTTACTTATAAAACAAAAGAAAAACCTATCTGGGATATTGAACAACATCTGATGCACGCTTGAGTACGGTTTGACAAAAGACGTCAAAAGCTTCAGAGCACTTAAGACGTTTATCAGCTAAAATCTAACACTGATTTCTTTATTGTTTCATTTAAATGGTGCAGGAATTGGCTACAGACGAGAGACACTGTAGGTTCTGCATTAAAACCAGATACAAATGAGAATGCTGTTCTGTGTAATGGTTTAAGAGAGTATGCTTTGTGAGAACACTGACATGAGCAATATTCCCATTGACCAGCAGGGGTCGTGATGTGACAAAATATCGGAGTAGTGCAGCGCTACTCAACTACATGTCTCCAGCAGAGAGAAGACCCATCAAAACAGTTATGTCACTCACACAAACCACACAAATTAAACGAAGAACTTTGTAAGAACTTTACACAAAACAAACACTGACATCAGGCTGTATTATTACAGTAATTTTCATAACAGATGATGTAGGTGCTGGATGACTGGACGGCTGCATAATTAACCTGTAAGCACAGAAAGTAATCACACTTAGGGATGCAAATTAGAGCAATTTGCAGAAGCAGTGACATTTTCAAACTAAACATGTTAAGTCACCGAGTCATGAGCCGCCACCTCATCTAATCACACAGAGTAAATAACAAATCCGCTGCTTGTCATCCACCCTGTCCTAACATGGTGCCAACACTGACAGTGGGAAGACAAGGGTAATTTTTACAATCAGACAACTGATTAGATATAAAGCACAGTTTCTCCTTAAGGCCATATAGAAACAAAGCGATAAAAGCAAGGCCAGCGGAAAAGACTTTGCTATTTGGAACATTGGCAGTAGAAGTAATCCAACGCTCTGTTGGATCAATACGCTTATAACCAGGTCATATCTCATACGAACTTCTCTGAGTGTGATCTCCCTATCTGGAAACACGTGGAGAGGCATTTTCCAGCTCCATAATGAGCAGTCTTATCAAAGTCAGGCACACAGGAATAACGCTCTGCAACTCCAGAATGCAGCGTCTGGTTAAATGTCACATTCAAATCCTCTCTGAGAGACTATGGGTCACTTGAGGTCTGCTTAACCTCTCTGCTGAGTGTAAACTGCACTGAGCTTCTGGTGAATTTAAGCCATTGTTAAAACTTCAGGGCATTTTTACACAGCATTAGAGCTTCCATGTATGGTCGCGTCATGCAAACATGATTGGCAGGCAGTTTGGCCAGTCACTCATCAGTCATTCATTAGAACATCTGAGAAAATTTGTACTTTAGGCAGTTAGCACTGTGTAATGGATTATTATTATTATTATTATTATTATTATTATTATTATTATTATTGTAATACAGTTACTACAAACCGGTAATACATTCAAATACACTTTTAACATACATAAAATGAACAAAATTCTGTCAATATGGTTACTACAACTTGCTAAAAAACACTTTTTGGGTGATGGAATAAAGGAAACATTTGATACATTTAGGTTTGGAGCAATTTATTTCTTTAAGGAACTAGTCAATAAATTAAATGTTTAAATATAAAAATAAAAGGAGTGGGGAGAGATAAAACATCATGGAAACTGTGAGAAATACAGGAAGATAAAAATAGCTTTGCATCTGTAATGGTGGGTGACCACTGGGGGTCACCCTTGTCCCCTCAAATTTAGTTTAGACCCCCCCTAATCACACCAGAGCACTGATTAGTGTTTGGTAGAAGCAGCTGCTGGTGTGGTTTGGGGCATTATGGGTTTCGTTGGGATTGGTTGTGGCTTAGGAACCTTTGGTATATTCAGAGGGGTAGTGACCGACTTTAGGTGTCGGTCCACCGTCACATTGGTGTCTTCTGTATGCACCGTCATTAGAAGCGATCAGTTAGCTTGGTCTTATGTTTTGACCAACGAGCCGCTCTGCTTTACTTCGTGTTGATTTCAATAAAGCATTCCTGATGAGATAAAGCCTCCGCTCATGCTTTTTGATGGGGAAGCCCCCGTCACGACAGCATCATCCCTGTAGTTTCAAATGTTCACATGGCTCTAATTGATATTAGGTCCTATCTTTCACTTCATGCTGCAGCATCGTTGTTGTTGTAATATATTCACACAATTATAATCGTAAGTGATTTCAGCAGCTGTTCTGTACTGTGGTCTCTCTCCTGCAAGTAACATCAGCACCTCACTGGGTTCTCTGCCCACAGCAAGGTAATGTGTTGAGCAGCTATGCTTTTCCTTTTTGCTTCTCCATCAGAATATAGCATACTTGCAACTAAAAGCCCTACAGACAACATTAATATTTTAGCACACCTTCTACAGGAGAAGTTCAAGCATATCCTCTAGTCTGAGGCAAAACTACATGACTCTGAGCCATGAAGCTGACGATACACTGCAGCAAATCACTTTCATGCAACAGTACTGGCTGGAAACGCAGCGCAACCTGGAATTAAGCCTGTCCTTGTCAGGAGGCATGCGTCAAATACAAGTCAGGAGTAGGTTTTCCTCTTGCCAACAGATGAAGCACAGAGGTAGTGGAGGAATCAGAACTTTTTTCCCAGAATTCATGATACATATCAGATCAACTCCAGGCAATCCCATAATGAGTCTCCAGATAAAAGCACATAAGAAGCTATGCAGTACACCAGCACTACTCTGAACAAAAAGTTTTTATTTTTAAGCACTTCAAATAAACTATCCTCACATCCTTACAGATGTCACAAAAATAAGGGCTCTGGTAAAAAGCCTCAGTGACTGCCCTGGGTTCTAAAATTATGAGCTTAAAATTTAACGAAGGTCCTGCAGTTTTGACCAATCAGAAAATATCTCTGGAGGCGATCTTCACTACCAAATATCCTGCATTTACAGCCCATAAAAGTCTAGAATAAATAAGAAGCAAAGTGCTCGCTTGATTTAGTTTGAGACAAGCGAAACAAGATTCTTACAAAAGCAATGGCAAAGAAGGAAAACTTGTGGAAAAAAGTGGTGGTTCCATTATTTCCAACCATGACACAACAACAAAAAAAACTGAAAAAGGCTGAAATTAATGTGGACAAGCAAGAGAAAATAGAGAAGTGCGTATATATTTGTGGAGTCCAGAGGAATCTGAAGAGCTTGAGCTTCTGCTTGAGTTTTATTTTTATTTGGTGGGTTCAGGCTTAACTTGTAATACCATTCAAAAAATGATCCTAGCAATCCAATTTTTAACTGCTGACACTGATCAGCAATTAAATGTCATTAATACATTATTTCCACCTGCCTAGGTCTAGGTAGGTCCCCCTTGTGGGCTCAGAACAGCCCTGATTCATCGAGACGAAGACTCTACAAAATTGTGCTGTTGTATCTGACACTATGGCACCAAGCTGGTCCTGTAAATTGTGAGGTTCACCTTCATGAATCAGACTGGTTTGGATGCTCATTTCACAGATTCTCTGATTGATACATGGAAAAATTCTAGGCCAAGTCAACATGTTTATCATGTTCCCCAACATTAATTTTTTTTCAATGTGACAGGGTCCGTTCTCCTGCTGAAAGATGTCAATGTTGCCATGAAGAGGTGTAATGGTCTGCAGTAGTGTTTAGGAAGTAGGGAGGTGTAAAAATCACTTTCTTATGAATGGCCAGGACATTTTTCCAGTATTGCATTTAGGTGTAATCTCTTCCACAGAGATACCATTCATATGATTCAAATGAATATGTGATTCATGAGACCAGGCAACTTTATTCCATTACTCCATGCTCCAGTGTGAATGTTCACATTCCCCTTGAAGGCTATTTTGTCTGTGGACAGGGGTCAGCAAGTTTGTGGCAATGTAGCACCATTCGCAACAAACACTGTGTATTCTGACAACTTTGTAATATAGCCAGCATTAACTTTCAGCCATTTGTGCTACAGGAGCTCCTTTGTCTGATCAGACCAGATGGGCTAAACATCGCTTACCATGTGCATCAGTGAGCCTTGGACCCCAATGGCTCTATCCCCGATTCACCTGTTGTCCTTCCTTGGACCAGTTATGGTAGGTAGTCATCTAACTTTTACAATCTGGCCCCTATCAAAGTAGCTCAGATCCTCAGACTCACCCATTTCTCCCGCATCACATCAACTTACACCACTCTTTGACCTATACACCTTCAAACAAATGAACAAATGTGTTTGTTTCTGAATGCTGTGGATCAATACTGAGGTTTACAAAAAGCTTGCGAAACTGACAGCATTCAGGAAAACAGCTCCACTCTTTACAAAGAAAATGTATTTTCAAATAATTTGTCTAAATATTTTCAAGACAAGTGCTTCAGAGTTATATATTTACAAATCTGGGAAATGTTTACCACGGTGCAAATATTTCTTCAGGCATGTGTCTGACATTGTTTTGAATGTTCTATACTAGATGGACAGATTTCAAAGGCAAGAAACTGAACAGGCAAATAGTCTAAAAGAACTAAGTGGCTCTAAAAGGCTGAAAAGGAAGAGCTGCTCTGAGTCTCATCAGACAGGGCCCAGCTGCTGCACAAACAGAGCAGACAGCCATGTAAATGGCCTCAGAGGAGCTGCAGGCACCAAATCTGGCAGGCATGAGAACTAGAACAGAGTAAATTAATCATGGTTTTGATTGAGTTTTAGATGCTGATTAATTACAGCAGTAAAGGCCAGTGATACATTATTTCTGACTTACTGCTGTAAAAAAAAGTTTGACAGCACTGTGCAGAATTATCAGGATTCTTGTGTTCCTAAAATGTGACCCTCGCCTCACAAATAAGACATTAATGGTGAATAAATGAAGCCTTAATTAATAAACACAGATCCAATATTTATATACGATACATTGTATTTCTGCTAAAGTTAAGTAAAATATTCATGTTCACCGATGGAAGCCTAGACTAATGATATCTTGCTGTAGTCAAACCCCCAAGTCAATTCAAATCCTGCTCTTACGAAAACACATAATTTTAGTTAGAAGCTCTTGACCAAAAAAAAATTGTTAAAATACAATAAGGTTTAAACAAATAACATTTCTGAGAACCAAGGAAGAAAGTGTTGACCTGATGTATCATACAGGGTAAAAGTAGATCACAAACATTATTACAGCATTGTACTTCAATAGTGTAAAAGGCCTAACTAATAACTCTAAACACGTATATAAGAAGCATCTTTTAGACCAAAAAAATTACTGAGAATAAATTCAGTCATGTTGTTACCCAAATTCACTTCCTAAAACATCAGTGGAGAAACATCTGAAACAGGTGAGAATGAGCATGCGGGTGACATCTCTTGCACCTGATTGTTGTTTTTATAAGAACATTTAAAATGAGTGCTGATCATAGGAGGTTAGCATAAAGGAAACCATTGCTGAGTGAAAAAAACACTTCTGCTTAATAGATCATTGCAAAGGAGTGACTTAATGGTGGACGTTGTTTGCGCGCTGCATTATCGAAATTTACTTGAACATAAATACAAATACGAATAATTTTCGCTTTTAACATATACAAACACAGATACAAATAGCAGCCACTCTGCACATCCCTAATA
>JBBMFX010026057.1:0-12211 GCA_037832545.1 Rhabdalestes septentrionalis | reverse complement strand
ATTGTAGTTTTTATTATTTTTTGTAACAATTTCTTTGCACAGTTGTTCATAGAGTTTCTAGCACTGTGTTTAATAAATCTGTTTTCAATTCACCTATATTTGCCTGTTTTCATTTTTTTTTTTTTTAAATATTAGATCCTAGTATCGTACCGAAGTCAAAATTGTGGTTTCGAGCCATCCATAATCAAGACATCAGGAAACAAAACTCTTTCTCACAGAATAACCAGGAAATTACTTTTTAAAAACCGTCATTTACAATCCAGTAAACTCCTAAGTAAAGAAAAGAAAAAAATGGAGATACCTCACAGTTATGCAAGGTGCATCCTTTAAGTCCATGTTTCCAGAAAGCTAAAACACTGTCCTGTAAACAAACTGTACAAAAAAGAAATAAATATGTGAGAGACAATACGGGTGCTTCTTGAATTCAGCTGAAAAACCCTGACTGAGCATGAAGTTTAAATTCTTACCTAAAGTCTCAATGGGGAAGCCAAAGTCCAGTTCTGAGGCTAACTCCTTGCTAGGGATGCCCTGCAGATTCACAATCTTCACTGTTTCTATAATGACAGAAAAGTAACTGAAGATTTTCATAACACAGAAATTGGGGCATCATCCATGATTCAATGCTCAGTATTGACATTATATTTATTTTATGCATGACTGATGTACACTTTTTATGCGGGACTCATGTTACCCTTGTAAAATCTGAGAATCAATTTCAGGTAACAAAGTAGGAAATACTTATTCGGGTACTCACTTTCTAGTGCAATCAGAACTGTATCTCTGTCCAGCTGGGTTACCTGCGCTGCCCTTACAGATTCACTCTCTACACACATACATGCACACACACATTTTTATTCATTATTAAGGGAATGAAAGAGCAAGGCTTTACTGGTCATGCTGCCGCAAGCCTATTTCCCTCCTACCTGGTGGGGGATTTGGCGAGCCATTCAGCTGGACGATGTCAAACTTCAGCTGTTGCTCTGGTTCATCCCTTCCCACTCTATGTTCCCTGACCCCTACACAGAGCTGAGGAAGCTCATCCGTCACCAAAACCAGCAGCTCAAAGATAACCAGAGGGTCGGGCAGGCTCACAGCTAGGTGCTACGTGAACAAAATTAAACTCTGTTAGCTGAAACAGCTGATTTCCTTCAGTGGTTCAGTGTTCAGTGAGTTGGTTCCCCACTCTGTGGTCGGAGGCACATGACCCAAGATTAAAAAGTAATGGCCTTTTAATCTAGTCTTTAATAAAAACAACACATGAGTGCTGTTGTCAAATGCATAGAAATAACAAATATTCACTACCATTTTTGAGCAAGGACAGTCAAAACATGCTTCACTGATTTTCCTCTTTAGCATATGTCTACATGCTTAAAACCACTGCAGTGCATTCACCAATGAAAAAAACTATATAAAACTGTCCTATATAGTGACAGAGAACACAGAAAGCACAAGTATGTACTGAGTTTTGGGAGAAATGCCAGAAATACTGAATGTCAGGTCAGACAAACAAAAGTAAATTAAAATGAAACGTAAGCAGTGTGTTCACCCACTGCAAGTTTGAGCGGAGCACATGTTCTCACCTTAAGGTGCATAAATTTCTGCAGGGGTTCATACCACAGGAGCAAAACAAGCCCTGAGGGAACAGCTGCACACAGGAACGTGCTGTCAGTGTAAGGGTTGCGGGCTGGTAGGAAAGATAATTCCTGTTAGTATATTGCATTCCATCAGAGAGGGCTGTCGAACAGAGGCACCAGGAACTCAACAGTGACATAAATCTCCCTTACCAACGCTGCACTTTCGACAGCCTTTTGTATCCGGGATTTTCAATGATACAGCAAACTTCCTGTTAAACAAAGAATGTTCCAACAAAACTCCTTAAGGTTTGCAGTTTGCAGTCTCTTCCGCACGTGTGTCATACCAGTGATGAACAATTATTTAGGCACAACAGAACTGAGAAACAAACAGAACTGACTGAATAGATGTTTTATCCAGTTGGGTTCTGTTTGCTACTTATTAATGGATGAACTACTCGTGGGTCATATCACGGACAGTGTACACAATAATACAATAAATAATTATTTGTTAATTAATAATTAACAATACAACAATTATCATAAGATCACTAAGGTCTACAAGATCACTAAGGGCAACAAGAAAATTAGGCAGGCATAAAAAACAGAATGATTAATAAATAAAAAATATAGAACATTTAGAAAAGAATAAAAAGCGTTAAAAAAGGTTTACATTTACAAAAACATACTATCTATATGTAGTATCTCTCCCATTTATTTATTCATTTCAACTTTTCAAAAATGTATTTGTAATTTTTCTGTAATTTAATGTAAAAATATAATGTGGTGTGACCAATAATAATAACTATTAAATTCAAAATAAAATATCTAATTTCTGTAGCTGAAACATCAAAAATTGATTTAATATGCATAAGTGTATTTTTTAAACATTTTTACCAGTTTTATGTATTTTACAGGAATAAAGAGTCGGTTAACTACAATTGATTTGGTGACTGTGATATTATAGAGCTAATATAAGAGATCATAATTTACAAAACTCAAAAGAAATGCAAACATTTGTTTCTAAATACTTGATATTACTGACAACTTGTAAAAAAAAAAAAATCAAGTATGTTAAAAAATGTATTCATTTTGAGAAAAATTGTGGTCGCACCACATGACATTTTTTATGCCTCTGGCTATAATATGTCATTGACCCATATTCAATTTAGACCATTTAGACAGTGGGAATGAATCGGAGAGGGAAAGCAAACTTGAAAAGGTTTTGAGTGTGGATTAAAAGAGTGAGAGTGAATTGATGTTTCTGAGCTCAGGTGGTAGTGAGTTCCAGAGCGGCTGAAAGCTCTGATCCCCATAGTGGTGAGACGGACAGAGGAGATGGTCACGTAGATGGAGGAAGATGATCTGAGGGAAGTATGAAGTATGTCGGATAGATGTGGATGGGCAAGGCCATAAATGGCTCGATATAGGCCCACAGTAGTTAATCGTGCCAATAACATCTAGCAGTATATGAGACATTAGCTCATTGGACACATCCTTCCAGGTAAGTTGCATGCTATTGAGAAACAGAGCCTGTGTGTTGACCTGTGGATGATCCTCTCAGTGAAGCGGGTGGTGCTGAGGGATAGGTGACCTTGTTTCCTCTGTATATGCAGACGCTGCTCAAACAGAGCAGGTAGGTTGTGAGAGTAAAGCTGAGATGACTTTCCTACAAAAAACAATGGGAAAAAAATTGATTTCTATTATACACTGCACAGCCTGCACTGCTCCTAATGTCTGGAGAAAACTAGAAAGAGTGAAAAAGACTTACCAGAGACAGACATGAGGACATTGTTCATGACATACAGCCAGGTACATCTCTGTGGAAGCAACTGAGAGGAGAGGAATGATTAATGGGTTTAGCTGCTATGTCGCCATAAGTAACATACAGGAATGAAAGAAAACACTGGTACAACTGGTCTGAATATTAATACAAAATTATTGTATAATATTGTATGCAATAATAACACAGCAGAGCAGTAAGAACCTTTTCCAGAGTGTCCTCATGAAGTTCATTCAAGTTAAGTGTGTAGACGCCCTCTTCTGCCCCCAAAATCAGAAACTGATCTAGAGCATAATATTAGAATAGAGCATACACATATGGTACAGTTCAAAACCATACAATAACAAAAACTTTACATTTTGTTTTGGCGTCATGAGAGAACCTTTCTAAAGGGTGGTTATTTTGAACCTTTTAAAAGAATTGAAAACCTCATGCTGGTAAAATAGATAGCAATGAATAGGTGTATAACCAATCTCCTAGCTAACAGCTATTAATGAAAGGAACTCACAGTGAAGATTACTCACCTCTGGTCTTTGGTAAAACCCATGTCACGGCACAAAGGACTTTAAGTGGGCAACCGTTGAAGACTTTGGAGAAACAGGCCCCCATCTGCACAAGATTTTTCAGAGAAATTCATGTGCAAACATGCTTCAATCAGATTGGTCACACCTAATAAACGTATAAGATGCAAAACTGAAGTTGTTCATACACAGACAGCAAAGATGCTTTTTAAATATACTGGTTAACGTAAGGTATTGATCCACCATGAGTGTTGCACATAAAAGCAGCTAAATTTCCATTCCTATTTCATAACCCATTAAGTGTGGTGGAAACAGCAAATGTTAAATATACTGTGCATAAATGTTTGTACATTCGTTTCAGGTGAATCCAATTTTTGCCAGTGAAAAAAAGCAATCCATTATGTTTGAAGCACATTTGCTCAATAAACACCGTAAGTGCAGATAAAAACATCGTAAGACTAATCAGGTAAGTCTGTTTTACGCTAGTCAGTAGATGGAAACATGACAGAAGGCTAGTAGTACTAGTAGACTGACACGGTAATTTAAAAAAAACAACTTATCAACCATAAAAGAACAGAAAGCACTGAATGCTATTATTTAAGCTCATATTAAAATGCTTAATATTAAGGAATTTTTGACCAAACTCCATATTCCTCAAAAGTGTTTTAAACATGCATGATGTGGAGAGTTGAAATATTTCAGTTATTCATTTGATGAAACCTTTCTACTGCCATTATGAATTTGCTGTGTGTTACTTCCTGGAAAAATAAACTTTCTGGTTCAACATACTTCAAGAAGTGTACCCTGTAATAAAAATGTTAAAAATGTCACCTTAATATGGCACCAAACGTGTAAGCTAACAAAACTAACCTAAACGAATGTGTGTCTGTGTACAATGATTGGGTGTTAAACACAACAGGGCGTAAAATGGAAAGAGAAAGAATTTAAGGCAGCTCATGTGATTAGGCAGGAGAACACTTACATGGACTTGGGGGGTGGGAGGGAGTCCATGAGAATCAGCTCTCTACAGATTAAAGGTTAAAACACATCAAAATGATTTATGTGGAACTTTGGTCAGTCACAGTTGTCAGTGCATCTTTTAGTAAAGAAAAAAGAGACAAAGGTTAAGTTGTTCCTAGACCTGCATTGTAGCGGCTCATTTGTTTTTGCTGGTTGTGATTTTGTTTGCGAATATATCAAAGCATTATACCTGGATTTCACATCATTTTGAAGTAACCATATGATGTTTCAATATTCTTTCAGTTCATAAAAACTTGGTTGCATTTTGCCTTTGATACTGATCATCAAATACTGAGTGATTGATGGTGTATTTTGATGCAATTTTTGTTATTCTGGACTTCAGCACATTCAGTCAGAAATTAATCACTGACTATGAGCATGGAAACAAAAATATAGAAGTATAAAATGCACAAATCAATTGTGATTATACACTTTAACCTCATAGTCATTGTTTAGATTCACATTAACTGTGCTGGAAAATAGAGCCCAACCAAAAAAAGACTTGTCACTTTCCAAACACAGGCCACACTACAAAAGGTGATTTTTTTAAATTACGGTTTGTTAGACTGAAGCTCTTCAATCACAGAAGTTTAAAAGAAAACAGTGTGTGTCTGACCGAATCCTCTGCTTTCTTCCTCATTGTGCTCCACTCTGGAGAAAGAGCTGTGTCCCTGCCGGTAGTCCTGGTAAGGGTTTTCTGTTCATCTTGTGTGTCACTCCCCTCAGGAACACATGGGTCACTGCACCACTGCCGCACGTCCTGACTGGCTGAGCATCTAATCAGCACTGCAGAATAATTCAAAGTTTTCTGAAATGTTTAAATATGAATGTTTTTTGTTTTGTTTTTGAGCAAATGTTTGGAGCTCCTGTGCGCCAGGTGTCCACTTCAAACATATTGTTTATCTAGTTATGGGTATGCCAAAATCAGCCAGATACACTATAAAGACAAAAGTATAATATGTAATTTTGGCCACACAAATATGGGGCAGGGTTAAGCTGGGATTGAAAAGATTCTTCTCCAAACTTTGTCAATAAAGTTGGATGCAATGCGTTGTCCAAAATGTCTTGGTATGTTAAAGTATTAAGATTGCCCCTCTCTGAAAGTAAGTGGTCTAACCCAAACCCGAAAAACCTTGGCTGAACACTTTTGTCCATATAGTGTATGTTGCACAGCATCAAGGAAGTGGCAAAAGCAGTTAGTGATTAAGTTCCTACCTATAACTGTATTAGTTCAGATTTTCTAATGTCAAGATTGGTTGAAAGATGAAACATTATATGTATCTCTAAATAAAACTAACATGAAATTCTCAAATCTTAAGGTGTGCATTCTTACAGCTATTTTCATATATAGACAATTTCACATAAGCAGTTGTGTTCCTTGGATGACAGTGATTTCAGTGTACTGTGTTTATTAATAAGGAAAAAAGGAAAAAGCTACTTTAGACCAACAGAACTTGTTGCTTTTCAGAAAAAACAAAGAATTTTGGACGTGCTTACATTATTTAACCACATCATTTGTGTTTGCCTCTTTAATGTAACCTTGCATTGAATTGTTAAGCACTTTTGACAGCCACAGAATTGCACTATATTCATTGTTTTTCTTACCTGAGCTGGGCCGTGCTGCAGCATCAGGCCGCATGGTTGAGTTAGGCCTCAGAGTCAGGTCTCTGTCATCCTGCGCTGCATTGAAAGTACTCATGGGAGGAAGTGAGGCAGTGGCTGAGACTGGTGGAGTGTTGTACATTCCACTTTTCCTTTTTCCCCACTATGTGACATCAAGACATCAACAAAAATCATTAAAAAGGAACAAATTAGTATTAACATTGACAAAGTGCATTCCAACAGTTGTTTTGCTACGATTCTCCATCCATACCTCATAGGATGACAGTCTTTTTACTGTAAGGCTCCTGAAAGTTGATGAAGTTTATTAGTTTCAGCCAGTGACAAACATTAAAAGAGAAAAATAATTAAATTAATCATGATTAAGTGCGCTTCAGTTCTACAGTGGCGTGCAAAGCAGCACGTCCACATTTTCAGAGGTGTCCTTGACGTAATTTCTACCTCTGCTGCAGCTCCTCTTCCACACATTCCAGGAGACCCCTGTAACACCGTCAACCAGAGATCAGGGCAGTTATAATCCATAACCTGTATTGCAGTTATGCTTACTTGGAACTCAAATGTAAATTGAATTCCTCCCTGTGTTTTTTTTTTGGGATGGATTTTGTTGGAGTTTGTTTGTTAACACCCCGGGATCTGATCCATCCAGTTATTTAATTGCATTCAAGGGGAATTCCATACATTTTTTTATTCAGCCTCATTACATGGTCAATACACAAACTGGTCTGATGTGAAGCATGACATTCTAAAGAAATTATTGGAGAACTGTTTACACTTGTGGTGATAGGAACCACACGTCTGCATTCAATGACTAAAAAAGCTACACCACGACGTTCATTCATGAAATGGTTACAAATAGGTTGCCTGATGCTTCAGACATGTTCACGTAAAAGCTTTTAGCCTCAAAAATATTTTTTAAAATTCATTCATGGAACAGAGATACACTTTGCAGGCTATTCGTATGCAAATTACCCCCCAGCTACTTTGTTTCACTTTTACCACTATCTTATCATCAGTATCTCATATATAACTCAGATGACACATGTAGATTCACTGGCAGTAGCAAAGAAAATGACTATATTTGCATTGTGGTACACATTTCCTACCTCTACCTTTCTGTGCAATTAACAATTTAACTTCACAAAGAGTTTGTTTCTATATCCATTTACAAGTTATTCAGATTTTATTTTTAATTGGTGGAATTCCCCTTTAGCTGGCACTTTACTTTAAATGGAGGGCAAAGCAAATCAAAAATCAGTGTTTAGAATGTGACATAGACGACTAATTTATTAAATAATACACAAATTCTTTATTAAATAAAATATATTTACACATGGTTAAGAAAACATTCTTACGGAGACTCAGCTTCATCTCCAGAAATGCTCCAGTCGTCACATGAACCCTGGGTGAAATACATTCGAGTCATCAAACAAAATGTACTGAAGTGAGGACATTACTACACCATCACCAGCTAACCACATCATTTCCCGAATCATGCAGAACTCACCAGGTCTGGATATGGGTCCATCTCTTTTCTCCTCAGAGGAGCAAATTTCACTTGGTCAACTGGAAAAGACGAAAGTACATGACAGTCAGTCATGTCACATTTGAGGTGTTCTCCACTTGTATCTCACCCTTTCCATCTGAGGCTTCTCCTCAGAAATGTCTAGGTTCAGCCCATGACACAAGAAAGTGATAATCATAGTTATTATAATATATAATAATGATGATTATAAGTCACTGTTACTCTATTAAACAAAGCCGTATTGATTTGATGTTGCATCTAAACTCATTTTCCACACATTGGTCCATTAACACCCCACTGCAGACTTGCACCTGTCCAAACCACTCTGGGGGAAAATTATTTAAAGAGGACAAAGTCACAATCTGTGATTTATCTGCATCTGTTTATTTGCTTTAAACCATTTCATAACATCGGTGGTGCTAATGTGTGTGTCACGTCCATCTCTGCAGTATAGGGCCCCCACTGTTTGTGTTGTTTGTACGCTTGAATGCGTAAATGTTGTTATCATACTGATAGAACATGTGACAATAGTGCCATAGTGGCTTTGTACCCGAACACACACACACCCATGGGACTGATCAGTGGTTCCATTTCACATGGTATTCTGCACGTGTGGTGGTGTGGATGCGTCTGTGTGGGGGTGGGTCAGGGCACATGCCATAAGTGTGCAGTAAACAGTGCCAGCTCTATGGGTTCTGTTCCTGCTGACATCACCACTGCCTTCCTCAATGGCTGCCTTGTCATGAAAGCCTACTCCTCTGCTCTAGATCCATACATTAAACTGAGTGTGTGTGTGTGTGTGTGTGTGTTTTTGTGTGGTGTGGCCCTCGATCAAACACTGCCAGCTGTCTAACTGATCACTTATAAGGAACACAGCAACACCAGTAGGGCTGCCATTATTACTTCAGTAAACTGCAAAATTTGCTTTTTTGATGAATTGGTAATGACTCTGTCCCCCAATTACCACCGGCACCAATCAGGTAACATCTGGCTGCTGCATGGACCAGCGGAGCCTAATTCTGGTCTTGGAGGGCCAGTGTTCCACCCAGTTTGGTAGTTCCCCTCCCCACACAGGTGATTCTGAGCAGGAAAATCACCAAACAGAGGGATACTGTTCCTCTAGTGCTGGAATTTGGCAACAATGGCATGGAGTGCATTAGAGCAGCAGTGCTGCAGAGATTAAAACAGTCAACCCACCAAAACAATCCAGTCAACAGTGTTCTGTGGCAAAAACTGAAAACTGATGAGGGAGGGTGAACAGCACAAAGTATGCAGCGTCAGATAATCTGTGGTCAATAACTAGAGATCTGCAAGGTGGACCAACAATGTAACTAGACGCATTGCCACAAGAAAATGCAAAGTGTGATTGAGTGGTTGCTATAAATATTTGTGTTCAAAATAAACCTACTCACTGCATGTATTTAAATGGTTTTGATTCTCTCCATTAAGTGCCTGGTGTTTTACTGCTGGACCACTAAAGTGGAGTTAATGCGAAATCTCTGATCAAGCTATTCCCCAGTCACACAAATAAACAGGGCAGTAATTGGACAAATAGTATCAAATCCCCAGCAGCACTCCCATGTGTGATCCTCTATGATCATCACACATACACACACTTGACCATTGTTCCTCTAGTTGCTCTTAAAGAATACATTTTAAATGAAATGGATGGACAAAAATAAACTGTGGTATTAAAGGGTAGAAGGGTAGAAGACTGAAACAAACATGAATGTCACAGAGAAAAGACAGATGATAAAGAAAACTCTGGTATTTCTCTAATGGCAGAGAGCTTGTACAGACAAGCCGGAATTGTACTTTATTCATGAGAGAGTTGTTATCGTGAGTAATGCACAATCCACTATAGAAAAAAAGAAGGACTGACACAACGGAATGTAAGGCAGTCTGTATTTTCTTGCATTTGTGTAACTACAATTTAAATTGCAAATGGACCACCATGGCATTCCTCATACTCACACTGTTCCTCAGACAGACTTCTCTCCACTGGTAAACACTTTCCTTTAGACCGAATCTTATCTGGAGTGGCATCAGTAGCCTGTGAAGGCACACACACATACACACACACACATGCACACACACACACATGCACACACACACACACACAAACACACACACAAGAGCTGATGCATTAGCTAATGGCGAAATATTTATCCAGCATTTATCCTCCAAATCGGACTCACATCCTGGTCGTTGTCCTCGATGGAGGGTGCTTGGTGGAGGTCTGGGTTGTTGGCCATGTCCAGCAGCTCAATAACCAGGTTTCTGGTCAGTAATTGTGTCACAAAGGGATGCTACACAGAAAAAGAAAAGAAAACAAGAGGATACGTTGGCCAAAGATGCTCAGATATACATAAACCTATTTGTTTAGTATAATCTATATGTTTAGTATAATATTTCTTTTGACACTGCATCCTGTACAAAATGACTACATGATATTTCTTACTAATAGACAAAAACAACTGTTTAGTTATAGTTTAATGCAGCGTAATTGATGTCTATGTGTGTGTCCGAGATCGCACTCTAAAAGTGTGCAAGTGCACGATTTCGGATACACGCAGTGACATTTTAGCCCATAGTGCCTTCACACTTAAAACCAAGCTTAAGCTCATTGCTCTAAAGGAACCCGTGTGGTGCACTAATAATGGCCAAAAAACTAATCAAACAATACGAAATGATGGACACTACACACAAACGGACGCCATTTTGAATACTTTTGAATGGGAGGGACTTTTCACAAGTTGTCAGAGTTGAATAATGTCAGCCTACAGAGAAATGCAAGTCCAAACAGAGGCAACTGGTTCGTATAAATGTAAGTAACTAAATTATTTTACTAACGTATACTGCGGTATCACAGGCAGATATTTTGGCGGGCTGGAGAATTGCGAGCAAATGTTCATCCGTCACTTCCGCTAAGTGAAAAACATGACGGCAGTGTGCAATACAGGAGGAAGTGCTCAGTGCGCACTATGCACTACATTCCAGTGAACTCACGTAAGTGCACGATTTCAGACACACTCCAGGGCTGTGCACTGAACTTTTAAGGGGCATGTGCTGAAACTGAAAAAATGCCCCCCCAATCCCTCCACGGACCCCTCCACCGGCAAAAAAATAACACACAATAATATTCTTATATTATATTCATAACTTTTATACAGATAATATATACATATAGAGGGTATCCTTAAAACTAAGTACAACAACACTGTGAGCCATGTTTTTGAATATGTTTATGATTATACAGTGCATAAACACCTGGCCTTCTAGTACATTTACATTTACGGCATTTAGCAGATGCCTTTATCCAAAGCGAAGTCCCGTCCTAACTACAGGGGACTCCCTGGAGCAACTGGGGGTTAAGGTTCTTGCTCAGGGACCCAGTGGTGGTGCTGGTAGGATTCGAACAAAGCTATACCCAAGACCTCATGGTCCAGAGACAAGTATATAACTCACTGACCTACCTCCACCCTGGAGTAGAGCTTTACCAATTTGCCTCCTGAGTGGTTGTCTGTGTATCATTTTTCCTTTGTTGGTAAATTGGTTGTGCACTCTCTCTTATTTAGTTGTGTAAGATTTAAACATAACATTCTGCATGATAAAATATATAGAATGCACAGTGACCAGATGATTCTCATTCTCATTGTGTAAAGTTATTTTTTACTTAATACAACATTATTACAGTAGTAAACCACGTTTTTCTATGTTTATACATGTGAAGACGAGCGGGGAGTATACAAAAAAATCAAAAAATCAAGCCAGCAAACACATGCATAGTATAATAGAATAGTAAAAATTAACCTACTACGCTGTGTGACTATAGTCTATATAATGTGATGAAATGTTAATAATTTACATGCATCAGCACATTCAGCGGATAGCCATAATATCAAAATAGAAATTTCTTATAATATATTTTACCTGGCTGACAATAATCACTCGGTTGCTTTGTGTCAAACTCAATTGCAGTTACACCGCGGGTTTATACACCGCGGGATTTTGACCAGCGAATGTGTGCAATTTGTCTATCATTAAAACGACGACATCACATTACGTCAACATCACACCGATGTGGTGATGCATTATATGAACCTTTATAGACACAGTACTGTTTATTTCATAAAGACAATGTTGCAATTATTCAAAAAATAAGATATTTTAC
>JBBMFX010026031.1:0-12212 GCA_037832545.1 Rhabdalestes septentrionalis | reverse complement strand
ATCTTACTATAAATATAAACAGAGAGAGAGAGAAAGAGAGAGAGAGATCTACCCTATGTATAGAGACTTAGTACAGCATAGGGAACGCAGGGCACATTACAAAATAAAGTGCTAAAGGAATCTTTAGGAATCTTAAACGATGAGGAGGAGAAGAAGTAAAAGCCTTAGCCTGTATTAGTCAAAAATAAAAACGTCTTAAATTTGTCCATCATGCAGACACGAAACCCAAATATAACGAAGCGGTGGAGAACAATTTAACGAAACTCAGCTACACGTAACAATTATACAGATGTTATACAGGTATATACATCTAAATAAACAACCTGCCGTCCAATTACAGTCAGTGCCAGCGCGACCCTTAAGTGTTACTTGACAGAAATAATGACAGAAACACGTGTTGAAATTCGGTGTACTCACTGTATATCCAGGTGTTGTGAGAGTCCGTAGTGTCGGTTCCGTCTCGTCCGAGGTGTCCAAAAGTTTCAAAACTGAACCAGAACTCAGACAGAGCGCGTGCCTCCGGACAGAGGCTCGCGCGGAGCCTCCTGACTTTCTGAACCAACTTCAGTCGCGCGCCCTCAGTAGATCACTCGCTTCGAGGAAGTTCGAGTCAGTTCATCGAACCGACTCTATTGAACCGACAGTTTGTGTTGCTCTCATTCCCTACGGAGCCTAAAAGGAAGCTGTCTAGAGACAGTAAATGAGATAAAAATAAAAGAAATGTTGAAATATTATTATTAGAATGCTGTTACAACGTTAAATTTTCCTAAAATTAAGCAGGTAATCGATTCATTTTGATTCATAAACTTCTCATTTAGACCTCGCCAGCCTCGGTCTTAATGATGCTCCTCTGGAAGAGGCTGCTTCAGGAGAAATGTGTACCTATTTCAAGGGAGCGCTGCTACGATACATGGACAAAAGTATTGGGACAACCCTGTTTTCCTGGGATGTGTTAGGTTCCTCATTTCCAGTGAAGGGGAACCTTAATGAATCAGCATAACAAAACATTTTGGGCAACGCCTGGTGCTCTATGCGGGTCAGTCAAGTTCTTCCACCCAACCATGTCTTTGTGGAACTTGCTTTGGGTACTGGGACATACTGGAATAGAAATTGTTCCTCCCCAAACTGGGTCCACAAGGTTAGAAGCATGGTGTTGTCCTAAATGAACTTTACTGGAAGGGACCCTGAAAACCCTGAAAAACAGGAGTGTCCAAATAATAGTGCCTATATAGTGTTCTGTGGGTTTAAATGAACAATACATGTGGGCAAAACCACCAGCTCCTGCTGCAGTCACCATAAGAACAGAGTAAAAGAGTAGAGATACAGTAAGTCTAACATGTATTTGTGAGGATAAATGTAAGAGGATGAAACAGAGCTTTATTCATCCAGATGGAAATGTTTGTGTCATTAGCATGCTTTGCTGCTACAAGAAGGAATGAATATAAATAATAAGCCATAAAAAATAAGAGATAGATAACAAAAAAACAGTGGAACACAATGACAAGGACATTAGTGAAATAAATAACACCAACACTGCTGTGTGTAGGTTTAATGTGATGTAGAGTGACATAGAGTTAATGCAATAAAAATAAATACTTTTTTAAAAAACTTTTTTTGTTTTTGCAGCATCAGATGATGTGATAATGAAACTGACATTCATCAACATTCAATCAATTCACAGATCAAACAGTTGAGCTGTATCTTGTACAATATAACTGAGAAAAAGTAAAATATAACCATCGGAAGCTACTCAGGAAATTGGAAATTCTTTCAGTTTGTGCAGAAGAGTCCTTCACACTGACTGACTGAGTAAACGGTCACTTTCGTAGAGGCACAAAATAGGCTCCAGCATTCAAAAATGTTGTAAACTATGCAGCGGATTTATTGTAGCCTGCCTGACCCTCCAACAGAGTGCACCAACGTACTGCATTTTATTACTATTTTCCCCTCAAAAACATTTCCTTCTAAGCAAAACGATTAGAGTAAATTCAATTCGAGTTTGTGGAAATTACACTGGCTCTTATATTTTATGTGTAAATGACGACACCTGGTGTTCATCCGATTCAGTGCTCCCTACTCTTTTGTAATGTGATCTCCCTCATAAGCGGACAGATTTCATATTTCTTTAAGCATCCAAACCTCGTACACTTTTTGGACAAAAGTATTGGGACACACCGGTTTTTTAAGGTTTTGTGACAGGCTCTTTACTTCAGGTAAAGGACAATCTTAATGCTTCAATCGGAATGTTTTATGATGGAAGTGCATTGACCCTGATTTAAGACTGGCCATCAACAGCCACATGGTGGCAGAAGGGAGGAACATTGGTGGGTTTAGTTTGTAGGTTCATGATTGATCCGTATCAGCATCTGGAATTCGAGTTTAATCTCTGAAACTGAATTTTAAAACTGAGAGAGCATCTTAAAAACGGACGAGCAAATCGAAGCAGATCTGCTGGGTACCAGGCTAGCTTCTCACCACAGGCCCTGGAGAACCGCTGCACTACACATTTGAGTGTTTTCCTTCTCTAAAGTGAGACTGCCTTTATGCTTTAAAAAATGACACCGTAACTGCCACTGCAAATACCCTTTATGTAGTATTACACTACAATGTCTGTCTTGCTGCTGCTTTAATTTGCACAGTTATTATTTATTGCTTTCTATCATTATTTTGCATTTTTGCATTTTTTTACAGCTCCACTGTCATTTTATAGAATTAATTCAAACTAGTACAGTAGTATCAGCTGCACTCAATGTCTCGTTCTGTTGTTTTATTGTTCTTCTGCATTTCTTGCTTTCTCTTTCTATTTGTTTCTGTGCCTACTGTGAGTTTATGACTGAAATGACAATAAACCTATCTGACCTGACTGAGAATCACTCACAAAAAGTCTGAGGTTCACTGCCCTCGGCTTGCTTTCAGGGGGTTTAATATTTTTTAGAATTTTAAACAATTTTTTAAGAGGAGAAGAGAAAGCCGAAATTTATAATGGTATGAGCTGGCAGGGGAAACAGAAAAGGGAATGGAGACAGGCAGGATATGAGAGAAAGTGGAACAGAACTGGGCGGGAAAGGACAGGACGTGGGACAAGAGGTGGGAACGGAAGTGGGATGGAAAAGGACGGGAGATGGTATTTGCATTTACAGCATTTGGCAGACGCTCTCATCCAGAGCGACACAGACACGGGCGCTTTGTAGCTCACTAGAAAAGATCCTCCTCACATGAGTTAGCCTAGACTTAGTCAAAGTGAAATTTGTTGTCATTCAGAATATAAAACACGTTGAAATAAGTGGCCTATGTGAAAGCATAAACACAAAAGGCAAGTGAATATAGGACAACAACAGATGCATAAAAATAATACACACAATAAATACAGCATAGACATATGGTCTGTACATTTAGGCCATAAACAAACCAAGACAACACTGAGAAAGTGCTCAAGTAATGAGAATTATTTCATAAATACAGCAGCCTTTCAGGAGAGATAAGTTCTAAATAGACACTATGTGGACAAAATATTGAGATGACTGGCCATTACACATACAGGGTTTTAAATGGCACAGTAATGCAAATGGTATCGTCCGTGGCTCTGGAGGTCAGGGGCAGTTGGGAGCTGGCTGGTGTTGCTTCGATACCAGGTGGGGGGGTATTGGGTGTGGCTTGGGCAGGGCTGCCTGGTGTTGGCTGTGGTTCACTGATTTCCATTCCATCCTTGAATATGAGTGACACGAAAGTGTGTAGGGGGAGCTTGGCGAACAGTGTCTTCAAATGCCCCCCCCCCCTTGATGCCAGCACTGACAAGGACAAAATACACACACAGAAACCAGATGTTATTTCTGAAATTTGCTTACAGTAGTTAATTTTATGAGCATGTAGATGTTCTCTTAAATGCTCAGCAATAAAGAGGGTCTTCAGTCTCCATTTGAAGACAGTGAGGGGCTCAGCAGTTCTGAGATTTCCCTTGAGAAGTGATGGGTCACGTCTGGCTGGGCTTGATGCCAGGTGAGACCGGTGAACCTGTTATGAAGAGAGACAGAGACAAAATGGAAGTGGGATGGATTATATGAAATGATGTGATATATTATATTATATTATATTATATTATATTATATTATATTATATTATATTATATTATATTATATTATATTATATTATTTTATATTATAATATGTAATATTATAGTATAGTATAGTATAGTATAGTTTAGTATAGTTTAGTAAGGTTTAGTATGGTATGACATATTGTGTTGTTCTATGATATATTACATTACATTGTGTTTGTCATATTTTATCATAAATTGCGTTGAGTTACATTATGTTGTTAAATTATGTCATGTGATCAGTTTTTCTAAAGCCCATTGTCACTCTACTGAGATCTAAAAAAAAAAGCTGAACAAATACAGTATAAGATGTACAGCACAAACGCAAGAATAGTATTTAAAAGCACAATAACAAGACACTGTGAATAATAAATTAATGAAAAAACAGAAACTGAGCATGAGTTACCCCTGGTCTGTGTAGGAGGCGGAAGGAGGGGTGCTGGCCTGAGTGACGCCCCCCCCCCCTCCCCCCCCCCGCCTCGCGCCCATCCACTGGTGTCTCGCGGCTCAGAGTGCCGCGGCGCGCGCAGGGAGGATGCTGCTGCTCGAGCTCTGCGTGTGTCTGGCCGTGGCCGGAGCGGCGCGGGGGGAGCGGAACCTCACCGCGGAGGAGCTCGGACACACCGCGTCCGGAGACATGCACAGAGAGGCGGGGGAGCTGATGGAGGACACGCAGCACCAGCTGGAGGACACGAGCCACCAGGTACGGCCATCAGGGCTGCTCGGGCGGTGCACTGGTCGCACTGAGGTTTTTCATGCATTGCATTAGTTGTACTGATGCTTTCCTTGTGTTACATTGGTTGTATAATGATGTTTTGCTTTGGTTGTACTGATGCTTTGCTTTGAATATGCTGATGTTTTGCAGTGGTTGCAATGACGCTTTTCTTGCCTTGGTTGCATTAATGCCTTTCATGTTTTGCATTGGTTGCCTTTTTAAAGACGTATCTATATTGAAGCCTTAAGTATCGACCGATACTGATATAAATATGAAATATTAGATATAATATGTATATTATATGTACCATTCTCAAACCAAATTACTGCTCTTACTTTATCAAATGATTACTGATATCATGCCACAACTTTAGTCAATCTGATTCAATAAAACATAAAGCCAAGCAAAAGCATCTTGTAATATCAGTAACGTATAATATCAGTAACATATATGATATATAGGCAACATATGCATAATATTGGTAATATATGTGTAATATCATTAACATATGTTTAATATGGCTTTACGCTTTATAACCTGTGGCATTTGTGGTGGAATTCAATCAGATTCACCAGAAATGTAGGGTAATATTGGACATAAAATATTATATTGATGGTTAGATCTGACTCGTATATCAAATCGATATTTCGTGTCTGCTTGCGATTTATTTTATTGCAGTTGTAATCCAACACAAATACACGCTCCAGTTCTCCGTCATGCTAATCCACAATTTATTTGTATAAAACAAATAATAATAATAAATAATAGCAGATTATATCAACCAGTGTGTTCTGTTGATATCAGCCTGATACAGATACTGGTGCCATCACCAGGTTTCATGGCTAGCTTTATGCATTGCTTTTGCTTTATATCACTAAGAAGCAAGAGTACATTATCAAGCTTGTGTATACCAGCCTGGTTTATAGCTTCATAGTTCAGATAAAAGACGCATTGAACAGGATTTGGTGGATTCAAATGTGCACTTGCATATAAATAAAATACAATTACATACAATAAATACAATAATAAAACAATAAAATAAAATGACAGAATTATTTGTGTCCTTCATACAAATTAGACTGAAAAGCCAAAACTAAGTTGAGGTCATTGGTTATATTTGTGTGAAAATGATGGCGAAATTGTAATAAAATAGATAAATTTTATGTCTGTAGACCTAAAGACAAGAATATACGAACCCACTGCAGACACAATAAAACACCGAACATAATTCAGAACGCTGATCTGAGCTCCTCAAGCTTTCCGATGGTCTAACTCATCCTCCCTGCCTCCTCTGTAAGAGCTGATATGCATCACCTATTCTTTCAGGAGTGGCTAGAAGTGGATAGGAGTGTCATGTACTATCTAGGTTTTGATTCCAGTGATGTGGAAGCAGCAAGTGTTCATGTCCTTTTGTTGTTGTATTTTTTTTTAACAGATGGACAATGAGAGTGCAAAATCCAGCCAGCATGTCCAGAACCAAGCCTCAAATTACAGCAGTGAAAGCAGTCCAGAGACAGAGCTCGGAAATCAATTCTCGCCTGCCGCTGGGAAGATCGATAAGGTAGGCTGGCAAGGAGGTCACCTGGAAGATTTTTTGATGTGATTACTTCTATTCCTGCAGCAGCAGAGAAACGAGGATCAGCATGACTTGTGCTGGACTAGAGTATGTGTCCCTGTGTTCTTCATGCTATATTACAGTATTTAAGTTCATTTGGTAGAGGCTTTAATCCAAAGCGAGAAGAAAACACAGGTTCAGGACAGTTTGAGGGCTGGAGGAGAGTTCTAAATGCTGAAACTTTAATGTAGGAGTAGTGCAAGAAGATGTTAGATCATCTGGAAAGGAGATGCTCTCTGAACAGATGAGTCTTCAGGAGCAAGGTTCCCACGGGTCAGGGAATTTCTGGAATATCAGGGAATTTCAGTAAAGACGTTTCCCGACAGGAAAAGTCAGGTACCTAGTCAGGGAATTATCAGGGAATTTTGTTCATAGCATTTAG
The DNA here is from genome assembly GCA_037832545.1 of Rhabdalestes septentrionalis. Classification (NCBI taxonomy): domain Eukaryota; kingdom Metazoa; phylum Chordata; class Actinopteri; order Characiformes; family Alestidae; genus Rhabdalestes; species Rhabdalestes septentrionalis. The sequence continues at coordinate 5,407 of JBBMFX010026031.1, read as the reverse complement.
TGCAGTAGCCAAAACTTCAAAACCTCTCCTGCTCCAAAAATGTGCAACATTCTAGAATGCAAAAGCTTAGCTACATTTGTCCTTACACTCAACTTACCAAACATGCCAGGCAAGTGACTACTGGCAAGTGAGCACTGATGTACGTCACTCGGGATAAGGGCGTTAACTAAATGCTGTAAAGGTACAATTCAAGATATTTGGTTGAAAATGAAGAATGTAAGGACTGGCTCACCCAGAGTGGTGAAGACAGAAGAGCAGAATGTAAAGTCTGTAAATGGGTCAGACTTCTCTCCAGTATGGGGGAGCTTCACTTCCGAGCCGTTAGCGTATGCGAAGATGAAGACGCTGAAAAGATCCACCTCGTCTCGACTTCCATCACTGTGCTTCTCCAGTCGTCCACGTCGAGCAGCTTTACAGCAGATAGAGCTGCTTTGTTCAGAATGGCCCATTTTACTGCAGCCATTTCTAGATAAAACATGCATGTAGAGGATGTCAGAGATGGAGGTTTTGAGGTTCTGGTCCACTCAGCATGCCAAGCTGATTATATTCAACAACAGAGACGTAAATGCAGTGTTGAATTTTAAAACCCCTTTAAATGCCCTTTTCTGCTCAGCATCCAAACGTTCTATTGGACATTTCTTTATTCGGGAGTTAATGAAATTCTGCTTTTTAGTCATGGAAATGTCAGGGAATTTTAAATCTGACTTAGGGTGGGAACCCTGCAGGAGGTTCTGAAGAGTAATTCTGCTGCTCTGGTCGGATCATTCCACCAGGAGGAACCAGAATGAGACCAGTCTGGACTTGGTTTACATTGTGTGTAGGGATGGCAGGGCCAGACGGTGTTCCCTGGTGAAGAGGAGGGAGTGAAAAGGAATGTAAGACCCACATGACCCTCTGTAGGCAAGAGTTAGTGACATGTATTTAATTTATTTGTGCTTTCAGATATCTGAGAACCAAACTGAACAGACACACCCCTCCAGGACCGTTATCCAGTCCAGAGATAAGAAAAATTACACAGATCATGTGAGTAATTCTCATCTTTTTCATTATGATCCAAGATTTCTGTTCAGAAAAAGTATATTTTCTTTATTTCTAGATGAGTTTCCTATATCAGTGTGTAAAAGAGTCTATAAATATCTGTGGATGAGCTTTCAATATGAGTCTGTATATTAGTCTGTGTTAGGGGAGGAGCCGAATACAAATACGGTATTCGGAAATGCACAAATAACGTGTTTTTTACGAGTACGGTATTTGGACAAATACTTTAAAAAATATTTGTATTCTGGAACCAAACCCCGCCCCCACACCCGCGCTCGCGGGGTTAGGGCTCTCGCCCTGCGATCAGAAAGTTGTGGGTAGTTCCCCAAAACCGCTAGGCACCTCTGAGGTGCCCTGAGTGAGGTAACCGTCCCCACACACTGCTCCCCACACAATGCTCCCCACACACCGCTCCTCACACACTGCGCCCCACACACTGCTCCCCGGGCGGCGTGTTCATGGCTGCACGCTGCTTCACTTGGTGAAGGGGTTAAATGCAGAGGAGGATTCTCATGCGGACCGATGTTTACTTTCACTTTTAGATACTCCGCTCCCCCGCCCCCGTCACACACTCAAGTTCAGGAGTGGATTTGGGGAGGGCGGGCGGACGGAGTTTGCGTGCTTAATTAAGAATTTTACTCGAATACGAATACAAATACAAATACGAATAATTTTCCCCTTTCAACAAACACAAATACAGATACGAATAGTGACACTCTGCACACCTGTAAATTTGTCCGTGTATGAGGTTCTATTTGCGTCTGTATATGAGACTGCAGTTGGGCTTTCTATGTGAGTTTTCTATTTGAGTTTGTATGAGAGTCTATATATTAACCTGTATATGAACTTTATATTTTTGGAATATTTTTAAGCTTCACTTCTTATCGGCAAACACCCTGGCTATCATCCAGTACTCTGTTGTGTCTCACATAAGGAACATTGCAAATGAGAGTCTAACTGACGTCTAAATGGCATGTAATCAGACACACATTTTCAGTTTCAGTTTGTAAAGTCAAGATCAAAATTTGATCGTACCGAGCTTTAATAATATATATTACAAAGAATGGTTTTCTATTTTCAGAAAAATACAAACATAATATTGTTTCAAAACTAAACACAGCGACTTTGAATACAATTGATCTGTAAATAATAAAAAAATGGAACTCGTGTAAAAACTGATCCAGCATGGCTTTTATTTTCAAATGTGTTGTGAACATTATCAGGTCAGTGAAGTACAATTCAACATTAAATAACATATGCAAATTTAAATATTATTCAAATTCACATTTCTGCAGTTTTTAATGCAAGAATACTGTTTATTTAACATGCTAGGGAAAACAAAACATTAAATGTGGTGTGTGCAAATCTTATGGCACATTATATATTTATTTAGAGGTATGTTTTTTGCCAGTATGTAAAATTTAGCTATATAATAGTGTTTCCTGAAGAAATGCTGTATTACAGTTTAGCTCACACAGAGGATGTGCACATACTTCCCTTAGAAACTCGATAAAAGTTGCATATAATAAAATTATATTTTATTATATTTATGGCTCTAGGCAATAAATACACCTGAGGAACATTTTCCAAATGAGTGAAGAGAGGTGGGTGTGGAATGTAGCTTTTAAATTTTATACACTGTTTTGCTAATATCTTATGGTTTATTTGATGCTGTATTGAAATTATGGCCTTATATTTGGTGAAAAATAATGCACTTTAAAAAATAATTGCAATAAATTCCATTTTCTTATGCTGACACATAATCATTAATCTGTATATTAGTCTGTGTATGGGCTTTCTATATGAGTCTGTGCATGAGTCTGTGTATGGGCTTTCTATATGAGTCCATATATGAGTCTGTACATTGGTCTGTATATTAGTCTGTGTGAGTCTGTATATGAGCTTTCTGTATGAGCTGTCTATATGAGTCTGTATAAGAGTCTGTACAGTATATGAGTCTGTATATGAGTCTAGGACTGTGTCCAGAAACTGGACGCCACACTATGCTGCACTGTTTGCACAAATCAATTTTCCAAAGGCGAGCTTTTTTCTGACAAGCCATAACATCCGTCAGTAGAACACTGCATTTCCTGTCTGACTGAAGGAGTCAGTCAATAGTCTGCAGGCTGCTGTGAGGCTTTCAGGCTCCAGAGTCGGAGATCTGGCTCTGAGGAGCCGACTGAGCTGCTGATAAAGCAGAACAGACCCAGATAACACATCCATCACCAAGAGCGTCCTTCAGATCCGTCCAGCAAACGGCACATAGAAGACGATTTGTCTGCCTCAGTCTACATCCTCACTGATATAGATGCTGCAGGTCAGGAGTGAGTGAATTTATCCAATGACATTTGAAACAAACACAAAACTGAAAAAATACACCATAAGTTGTGATAGGATCATTAACACAACTATAGGATCACAACTACATTCCATCTTAACCATCAGCTATTATTTATTTGAGACATAATTGATATTTCTAAGGAATATATAAGTGACATGACTAGCGGTCAACCAATGTTGGATTTTACCGATACTGATAGCTAGGTTGGTCCGGACTTGCTGATAATCGATTAATTAACCGATAGTTTTTAAAATTAAAATCTAAATAAAGACACAACACTCCATGTAAAATAGTACTGAACTTTATTACAAAAAACAAACAAAAAAACAGCATTGAATCATGAAAATGTGCGAAATGAGATAAATATGAATATAATAAATATTGAGGTAAATTAAAGACATATAAAGACAAATAAATTTTAAAAAGTTACATACAAAATGAATAATAAAACGCACTCCAGATAACAACAAATTTGAACTTGTGAAAATGGATACATTTAACTAGTCCTGTTAAAGAACTACAAGAGATTCAAGTGTAACAAGATTTCTTCAGCTCTGACGCAACCCGGAAGAACTATCGGCGTGGATTTTTGCCGATAACCGAATCAACTAGGAATCAGGAATCAACTATCGGTGCCGATTAAACGGCAAAACTGATACATCGGTCGACCTCTAGACATGACGGCTGCCACACAGAAAAAAGGTACAACTGTTGCTGAAGCAGCACTTTACAGTGTACAAATTCAGTAATTTTAGTTATGGAGCATATTTAACTGCAGTTATTTGCACTGACTCCATACATGCTGTCTTGACTGAAAAAATATTATGAAAAGGTACAATAAGGATTTCTCTCCTAGGAAAGTGACCACAGTGAAATTTTAAACCATATCTAAGGCATACAATTGGAGCCTAAGTACAATATTTTATCTTTGAAGGAACATTTAGATTGTCTGTACCTTTTAAGACCAAAATGTGCCTGGATAGTACCAATCTTTCTTTAACTAACCACACAGTTAATCATCGACATAATCTAATGTCATCCAAGATAACACACTCTTTAGAAGTGTAGTCTTGCAAGTGAATAGCAAATGTTTGTGATTTTTTAGGGAAAACTGCTTTTGGCATATTTTTACATGACACTGCTTCAGTTCAACAGTATAACCGACCAAAACAAACTCAGTCCACTAACTGCATAAACACGGTACAACTTTAGGAGAATTTCCAAATCTCACTCAGTACACTCACAGTTGCGAGCAGTACTTATGAGGACTGGGTTAAAAAAAAAAAGATTCACCAATCAATATCGATTCTCGTTCATAAAATACGATATCGATTAAAAAATTAGCAGATCGATCTTTTCCTGTCGCCACTACTGCTCGTGACTGCACAAGGAAAGCTATAAAACACTCACTCCACTCCCGTAGAACAGCCAGGCGGGTAGTGGCTCAGTGGCAGAGCACTCGATCCCCAAGACCGACATCAACCTCTGAGGTACTGAGTGCGGTACCGTCCTCACACGCTGCTTCCCGGGTGCCGAATGACGGTCCGCTGCTTCACTCGGTGAACGGATTAAATGCAGAGGAGGAATTTCACACTGTTCACACTGTATACAGTGGTGTGTTCACATAGATCACTTTCACTTTTACTCCAGAAAAATCTCTTAATACCTGACAAGTAAGAGTCTTACCAGTCAAGCAGAATTTCCTAGACTGTATTTGCCGTGGTTGCTGAGCTAGTGTGGATAGTTACCAGTTGTGGTCATTTTTTAATTTTTATTCAACCAATTATATGGTTACAGTTGTTCAGCCATTTTTGTGGCTATCGTTTCATTGTCAAATAGACATTTTCAAAACAGGGCTACCATTGTCATTGTTTTATAATGTAAGAAGTTAAATAAGCCCTGGCAGTTATTTTCTTCCTAAATTGTATTAATTCATGACTTTTCATCCCTTTCTCTCTGTTCCTCATACACACACACACACACACACACACACACACACACACACACACACACACACACACACACACA
>JBBMFX010026002.1:0-12216 GCA_037832545.1 Rhabdalestes septentrionalis | reverse complement strand
ACACACACACACACACACACACACACACACACACACACACACACACACACACACACAAACACAAACACACACACACATACAAAAGTGCTTCATCTACAAAAAGGGGATGATTCTAGTTATTAAAGCGACAGATGCTGGTCAGTAAATGTTTTTGAAATTTGACTTATTTATTTATTTATTTATTTATTTATTTATTTATTTATTTATCACCTACAAGTGAGAAGTAAATAGCATCAGACTGCTACAAGATTAGTGGTGTCACTGTCCACAATATCAGTAACTGGTTAATCTATTGATAACACTCACAATTAACTTGGTAATCACCTGCAGTTTACAACACACAAACGTCCAGTACACAACTCAGAGTGCACAGTACCAAATCCACAGTACACAATCCACAGTACCCAATACACAGAACACAGTTGACAGAACACAATATACAGTTCACAGTACACAATACACTGTAGACAGTACACAGTATTAAAACACAGTACACAATATAGAGTACACAATACACAATAAATAGTACACAGTACACAATACACTGTAAACAGTACACAGTACTAAAACACAGTACACAACATAGAGTGCACAATTCACAATAAACAGTACACAGTACACAATACACTGTACACAGTACACAGTACTAAAACACACTACACAATATAGAGTACACAATACACAGTTTACAGTAGCCAATACACAGTACACAGTAGCCAATACACAGTACAGAGTACACAATATATAGTATACAATACACAGTACATGGTACACAATACACAGTACCCAATACAAAGTACCCAATACACAGTATACAATACACAGTATACAATACAGAGTACACAATATGCAGTACACATTACAATATACAGTACACAATATACAGGACACAATACACAGTACACAGTAAACAGTACACAGTACAAAACACAGTACACTATACTCAGTACCCAATACAAAGTACACAGTCCAAATACATTAGACAATATACAATACAGAGTACACAATATGCAGTACACATTACAATATACAGTACACAATATACAGTACACAGTACAATATACAGTACACAGTACACAATACACAGTTCACAATGCCTAGCACACAGTACAGAGTACACCGTAAACAAAAGCAATCACTAAGAGCTCCCCCTTGTGGAAAATGTCCAGACTGCTGAATGCAGCTTTATAATGACATTCAAATAGCAAAGCAATCACTAAACCCATTCACCAAGAAAAATAGATGGTTTATGACTGAGTAATCAGTAAGGACTGAGTAACCATGTGGTGCCTAATTATTAGAGTCATTATTAGAGTCATCAAATAGAAGCTGAAAAAGACGTCACGCAATGCTCCTGAGAAGAACCCATGTCACACGCCACTGAGAACAGAATGAGAAACTCTCATTAGAACTGAGCTCTGAGTGACGTAGGGCTTAGGGTAGCTTGAAGTGTTGCTTTCAGCACCCAGAGAACGTGGGAAATCATCCCTCCTGCTCCTGTTTGGTGTGCGGCGTGGGCGAGTGTGATTGCGTGGTCTTACAGAACACAGCCTGAGCTTCACGCTCCCAGTGTACCACAGAATCAGCCCTGAGAAAAACACTGACAAAGAGTTTAGCCATTTAGAGCATCTAACCTCATGTAAGGCCGTGTTTGTACCTCAACATGCATCTTAGGGTTTCTGATCATTAGTGGTAAAAGTTGAGCGTGAATGGGATACAATGTGTCTCAAAGATGCTTTTTAATCCAGTCACAGAACATTTCCACACCGATTTCAGCAATATTTGCTGGATCATTTTTAGTTAATTTGGATCATTATGGAAAATTATCATAAATATTGCATATATCTGCATAAATCTTTCAAATGTAAAGGTGTCTTTGGTTCCTCAAGAAACCTCTCAGTTGTCGTAACTTTCACTAACCATTTTGGTTAATGCAAGTGAGATTAACCTGAAATTTAAAGATCGAATGTAAAGATTCTAGAAGGAATCCCACTACATTATGTACTTAGGTTCTTTACTCTCACAATTTCAAGTGCTCTTTTAGACCTTAACATGCATTTTTTGTGGTTCCAACCATTAGTGGCAAGTACAAAATTCAAGTGTGAATGGGAAATGATGACATAACATTTGCGTTTTGAATGCAAATGTATCTTGACTCATTTTGGGCAATAACAAATAAGCTCCCGTATCAACTGCATTGTCACGCTGAACAAAAATCCATAAACACTGTGAGAGGCTGGAAATCATCTTCTATCCAAGTCAAGCAAAAGAGATGAATGGAATGAGAATGAGAACACATCTCCTCCAGCGAAAATCATTTGATATTCTGTTTTATTAAATTTATTAGATCTGTTTTATTTATTATTTTATAATTTAAGGTAACTGCAAACACTCAAACACCACTGTGTCTTCGGTTTTCCAAAGAACATCGTCGTCTTTGTATCTTTGGATTATCATTTTGGTAAATGAGGTTTGTGAGTGAGAGGACCCTGAAATTTAAAGAAACTTTTACAGTACAAACGTTACAAAATTTTAACTTTTTAGAATAAATCTTTCCACAACTGACTTTAAAAGGTTGGCCACACTCACAGTTTCTTTTCCTAGCCTGGCCATTAAGAAGTTATTTTAGGGCTCAGTGAACTCCTTGCATTAGATCTTTTTTATTGCAAAAGCATAGGCCAATTTGAACGATTTCACTTGTCAAAAATTGGGCCGAAATATTGTATTTTGGGGGTTGGAGAGGGTTGGGTCACAACTCTTGGAGCTCCAGTCACGAACGACAGTTGAGGGTATTGCTGTAGTCACAATTTATTTTCAGTCAAGCTGTTTTAAGGATGGTGTTTCCAATAAAGTGGCCAGTGAGTGAGAATATATTTCCAAAAAATAGTGTTTTTTTTGTAGAAGTAGAAATGAGGAAATGAAATGAATATATGAAATGAAATGAAATATACGCCGTTTAGAAAAAGAATGGACCCTCAAGGACCCGTATCCCTACCAACCCACCTGTGTCCCACCAAAGAAACAAGGCAACTGGTAATAAATTCCATGGATGGAGAAAGTTTTTGGACACGGCGGAGATGGGGTTTCAGGTGTCGGGTCCTGAGTGGCAAGGGGCAGAGGGTAATGACGTCCCCATCTGTTGTTTACACCAGTAAATCAGAATAATAAAATCATACTGGTGAAATTATATGCCGCGCCGTCCTACTGTAAACAGGAACAGTTGGCGGCCACGGCCTGGGAGTTTTCATTTCAGTTTGTGGAAATGTAAAAATAAATAGGACCATTATGCCTCATTACCAGTCTAATTGTGATTTCACAAGCAAAGAACCTTTTCTTTTATAAAATTCATAATATTCAGGGCCATTCTGACAATAAAATTCAAAATTGAAAAACAATTAAAAATAAAATAAAATAATAATACAAATATATATAAAAACAGATGGCTCCAAAGGCTCTGTTGGTATCTCAGTAAGTCTCAATGTTTATTGTATAACCGGACTAAAATATTTACTGAATTGATTGATACTGTATATTGGAAGCTGTACATTGAGTTTCCCTAATGAATAACTGGGAACACAGACAAGGAGATAAGGAGAAGGTGAATGGGGAAACTTACAGTCATCATTTATCTGCCTATTACAGACTTGCATCTCTCTTCATCGTGAGGAGACTTAGTTTGTTGAAACTGAGACATCGCTCCCTCCAAACATCCTTCATTTGTAGCCCCTTTTCCCTAACCAGGGTCTAACAGAGAAACACCGGCCAGGTCACCGGCCCATCACAGAGTAGACATGGAAAAAATATATATAAATAAATACATACACATACACACAAATGAAAAAAAACCTTGAATGTATCAAAATGTTTATAGGTTCTATAAACTCACAACTGTGGACAACAGAATGATAATAAGATGAGATGAGATCAACACAACTGTCATGGCAGAAAGTGGAAAGAACAAAATTAAGACCATGCAAAAAACCCCACAATAGTATAAAGCTATACATGACATTATAGAGTTAAAATAAACACAAACATAAAGACATGTTAGTAGTCACATATACATAGGTTTGTTGGCTCAGTCTGAACATGTTGAACAATGATTCTTAAATCAAACAACAGTCTTGTTGATTATAAATTAAAAGTTTTTTTTTTTCCAAAATGCTATAAATCCATCCATTTATTTGATTGGTTATGTGCGTTATGTATGAACATGCAACATATGACATCAGGGACTCAGGGACGGGATAAATGAATATAAATCGAAATAAGTGCAAATGCATTAAATAAATAAAATAAATAGTTATTTCATAAAAAAGTTATTTAGTAATACATTCAAAATATATTATGGCTTCGGCCGAAGCGAATACGGTATTCGGAAAGGTACGAATAACGTGTTTTATGAATATTTGTATTCGCATGGTTAGGGCACTCGCCCTACAATCAGAAAGTAGTAGGTCGATCCCCAAGACCGCTAGGCACCAGAGATGTTCACAAGTAATTTCTTCCAAGTCCAAGTCAAGTTTCAAGTCTTTGAGTGGCAATATCAAGTCAAGTCTCAAGTCTTTAGTCCCAAGTCCAAGTCAAGTCTCAAGTCTCAAATGACTGAAATAAATGAACTCTAATCAGATGCTATCTAAAATAATACTGCATTACTGTAAGTTTTAGATTAAAGGCATGTACTGTATTATATCATCTATTAGACAGTATCAAAACTAAACGGAAAATTGCCTGCAAATAACAACTGCAAATAATGAGGAAAATAACAACATAAAGCAACTACAAAGCCTACCAACAGATGACCAACACATTTACGCCAAAATATCTGTGGGAACAAACCTTCGACAGCAGAATAGTTGCATTTTAAAAACATTATGATGCTCTAAGCACAAAGCTAAGATGTATCGAAATGTGCACGTCTCCAAAGCCTGGAAATATACAGCCCGGTATTTACTGGCAAAACAAATATTAATCAAATAAAACAGTAACGTTGTGAGAGAAACAAAGCTCTAATCTACATGTAGCCTACAACTGTGGTCAAATGCGGCTAGTTTGCTAGCGGTAGATTTACCTTCCCATTCATGCTAAGTTTCCCTTTTCCCTGAGGTGCCTGATGAAGTTGGACGTAGTTGAGCCAGCATCATTAATCCTGATGCCACACTCTTTGCAAGTGGCCGTTCACTTGGTAGCCGTCTGAGTGAAGGCTTTATTAATAAATACGATAACAAACGGCTCATGTGAACTTGCCGTTGCCATCAGTGCTGATCTGAAATCTGTGGCTGCACGCATGCGTGACGTTGCGCATATTACCAGGGAGGGAAAATCAGTCTTCAAATAAAGCTTTGGAAACTCTGAAATAAATGATGTAAACAAGGTTCATTTCATGGAATTATATATATGTTATGAGTCATGAGTCACAACACCCTATTCTGAGTCAAGTCTCGAGTCATTAAGGGCAAGTCTCAAGTCAAGTCACAAGTCTTTGTCTGTGCGACTTAAGTGCGACTCGAGTCCAAGTCTCAGACTCGAGTCCCCATCTCTGCTAGGCACCACTGACGTTCCCTGAGCAGGGTACCGTCTCCACACGCCGCTCCCGTGTGCAGGGAAAGTGAAGAGGATGGAATCTGTATCATTCATCTCTCTCTCTCTCTTTCTCTCTCTCTCTCTCTCTCTCTCTCCCTCTCCCTCTCTCACACACACACACACAAACATAAACTCTCTCTCTCTCTCCCTCTCTCACACACATATAAATGGACTCTCTCTCTCTCTCACACACACACACACACACACACACACACACTTTCTCTCGCTCTCTCTTTCTCTCTCTCTCAAACTGGTCACAGTAGCCTTGTGTTGACGTCCGACAGTAGGTATTAACCCACCACCTGAGTGAGGAACTTTTTTTTTTTTCTTTGTCCAGTCGCCATTTTCTACCCCCAGCTGTAGGTCTCACTGGCTCATCGATGCCATCACAAGGGTTTAAAGCTCTCATATTGAAGAGGACACTACACAAATTCGCAACAAAACTTTTGACCCGGAGCGCCACCATGCCCGATTAAGTTGCACGTTCACCGAACTCTGATTGATTGAGAGGAGATATCACATTTTGACAAAAAATAGGGACGGCGCTTATTTCATTTGGAAAGAAACGGAATATGGCAGTACATCTTAAACAAGGAAATATAGCAATTTGGCATGAAATGTTGATGGAGCAGTGAATAGGTTCTGTGCACAGCAAAATGGCATGACAAACTCATTTTGGAAAAGAGCTCTTCATATATATATATTGATATATATATGCTGTTATTTATGAACCTACAATTTAAAAACCCATTGATTACTAGACTGTTTGGTCTATGTATGCAAATTTGGCCAGTTTTGAATGGACTGTTTTAGTGACATCACAAGACGAAACATTTTTAACATATATTGAACCAGCAACAGGATAGCTCCGCCCACCCACAATTTCGTTTTGAGGAATTTGTCCAACAGGAATGACAGAAACGCAGGACAAATGCGGAATGTGGGCACTAAATACAATTCTGATTGTAGCATTGTTGTCTCTAGATTTCATTGTTGTCTCTAGATTTTTCCTGCTTCTAATACAATCGATAAACTTGATATCACTCGATAAACGACATTCTTCACTGCACCTGTCAGTAGTTGTAATGTTGTGGTTTATCTATGCTGCTAACTGGTTACTACCAGCTTCCATTCGCTGTTAGCAACATTAGCATTCAACCGTTTCTTTAGGTGCATCGTCCAGCAAATCAGAGCCTAAAGGACTTTTTTTTTTTTTTGATGGTTGCAATCAGACCCTCGCGCCTCCATATAGAGCAGTTTATGATTCGACTGTTTATGATTCCGCTCTACAGCGGTGCTGTGCCAGGTTGTGTTTCTGTGTGTGTGTGTTTGTTGCGTTTTGTGATGATTCTCATTAGTGAAAGCTCGTCCCAGGTGTGTGTCTTCCTCAGAGGATGAGCGACGGCCTCGCCGCCCTCTTCTTACTGATAGATATGTCCCTGATTGAAGCCTTTCTGATGTGTGTGTGTGTGTTTGAGAGAGAGAGAGAGAGAACACATGTGTGGAGCTGATTAGACCCCTTGTTCTCCCGCCTTTGTTCACTATGTGATAGAAAATCCGCACAGCTAAGGATAAGGGAGGCGTTTTTTTATGGTTTTTTTCCTTTCATTCCTTCTTTTTTAATTTCATCTGCTGCTTGTAATCGCCGTCGTGGACGAAATGTTTGGACAGTCGCTCCTAACAGCCAGTCCGCGCTCAATACCAGACGCTTCGCGCTGATTGTACATTTGTGTGAAGAGTAATAGTCCTGAACTTACCGAACTCAGCGGGGCTTCATCGTGTGATTTGTTTTTTTCTGAGCGAAGCTCGAACAAATACTGACGTTGACCGGCTTCTTTTTCCAGAAACGCCCACCTTGCAGGTCCTTGTGTTTGTGGAAGTTTGTAAAATTGAGGGTTGTAGACTCGTCTGTTGTCGTGAACAGTTTGTCCACCCACCACCACCACCCTCACCCCTCCTCTTTTCAGTTTCTGACCACAGGACGTCTATTGATCAGATTTTGTTTAAATAGAAGAAAAGAAAAATATAGAATTAAAAACTTGGCATGTTCAAAAAGCATGGATTTTATCCATTTTTTTCAGTTTTCTCAGGCTGAATCTGAAATAACCCCCTTCTCCACACATAAAGTCAAAGTCAGATTTATTGTCAATTTCTTCACAAATAATAAACATTTTATGAAATCAGATTTATGCCAAAATTTCGAAACAAATTTCTTCTAATATCAAACAGACTTCATTCAAAATTCTCCTAATATCAAACAAAATTCATTCAGAATTCTTCTAATATCAAACAAAATTTATTCAGAATTCTTCTAATATCAAACAAAATTCTTTCAGAATTCTCCTAATATCAAACTAAATTCATTCAGACTTCATTCTCTCCTGTGAGACTTTCAGTTTCGCTGCTAGTTGTTCAGTTTGGCAGCTGGCTGTTCAGTGGCTCCGCCCCTTTTACGTTTTCACTGCGTAATGATTCGATTTCAGTTCTGGCACAAATTGCTTGTGTGGGCGGGGCTTCGCCTCATTTGCAAGCAGGTTTTTGAGTGACAGCTCCCTGCCCCGGAGCTCAGCAGCAAAAGCCACCAGTTACCATCACATATGAGATTTGAGATCTGTGCACAAGATCAACTCCACATTTAATCAACTGTAAGTATTGATCAAATATCTTGTATGTGATTGTAACTGGCAGCTATCACTGCTGTACGTCCTCTCATAAGCCCTCGCAGGCCCGCAAATGAGGCGAAGCCCCGCCCACATGAGAGATTTGTGCCAGAACTGAAACCGAATCCTCACCTAGCAAAAACGGGGGCGGAGCTACTGAACAGCCAGCAGCCAAACTAAACAACTAGCAGCAGAACTGAAAGTCTCACAGGAGAGAATAAAGTCTGAATGAATTTTGTTTGATATTAGGAGAATTCTGAATGAATTTTGTTTGATATTAGGAAAGTTTTGTTTCGAAATTTTGGCACAAAAATGTCTGATTCCATAGTCATACAGAGGAATTGAAAGTATGTTTCTCACTGTCCCACACCGATATATATATATATATAACATATATGACAAAACCTAACACCACTAACATTACCTAACAGAATTGAAGGACATACATCTAATACTAAAATAACTCCTAACATTACTAAAGTTGCCTAACGTAACTTAAGGACACATATCTAATGGTATAAGAGGACAGGAACACAGGACAAACAAAAACACAAGAATGCCTCAGCAGCAAGAGTGCAAAATACAAATATAAAGATAGAGAAATATGTAGGAATTAAAATGCATCTAAATAGTAAGCCACCAGGGACATTTCACATTTCAGACAAACTGGGCATAAGTGGGTGCCGTGTATAATAGAAATATCTTTATTTAGGGTTACATTTGAAACAAAGCAGATAAGTAATGACACCTAACTGCAAAATTAATATGATTAATTGTATAAATGTAAAAAAAAAATCCTTAGACATTTGTTTGAGACTACTTTCCTTTCCTTTTTCTAGTTTCCTTTCCATTTTCTAAAGTTATTGAGCAAAGTAACGTGTTTCACACACTTCCATGTTCCATCATCCAAAAATATCTATCCAGAAGTTGCTCTGTGGCCAGAAACTGATGACTAATGAAGGTAATGATGTAATTAAGAAAATAGTACAACCATAAATGTCTTTATTTCTAACATTGCATAGAAGCAATACAATGTTACCATGTGGGATGATTGGAATATTTTAATCAATGACTATTGCCTTACATTCATTGTTAGCAACACTAGCATCCTTGAACTACTCCTTTAAAAAGAGCGTAACCATTATTAAGCAATCCAGCAGCAGCTTATGGGCACTGACAGTTGAACAGATAGGTAAACTAGCTTAAATGCTTTATTAGAATTCTACTTTGTTTTGAAACCTGGGATTTCATTATTATGCTAACAATAAATCATACTAAACTACAAAAACGTGGAAATTAACAGTCAGTTTTTGGGGGCAGTCAGTTTTTGTGGTGTCAAACAGTGTAACGACAACACAATTTTTAAAGCACAATTGACATTTGTCCACATTAGCAGAAACTTAGTCTTCACCTATTACATTTTTAAAATATCTTTTTAATGTTATTGTTTTAATCTTTATTTTATTTTATCTTTTACTTTATTTTATACTTACTTATTTACGCATTTGTGTGTGAGCAGCAAAGAAAGAATTTAACTGCACAGAGAAATGCAATTTCTTCTGTACACATGACAATAAGCACTTTGAATCTTTGAATCTTGAATCTTTGAATCATGAAACTTGAATCTTGAATCTTTGGTGAAAATTTGATAGCAGAGAAGAGTAGGTGACTAGGTTATTGTGATCCTTGTACATGTTTTTGTACACATACCTTTATTTGCAGAGGAAGATGTCTGCAGATGTCCAGGCGTCTGCAGTTGAGAGTGTGAGAGCTGGGCGTGCACTGATGAGTGTGTGCCGGCTGTTTAATATAAATCAGTCTGAATGGGGATGATGCATAAACACAAGGCTGCCTTCCTCCAGTTGCTGATTGCAGCAGCGACTCGTTTTCCTGCTTTTTGTCACCTCGTCCATCAGTAAGGTTGGGAGGGTTGATTCGAAAATCCACACTTTTAATTGGAGACACCCTATAAATCCGCTTCTTGTCATAACAGACAACGGAGAACATGGAGGATTTGCCAGAGGGCATCTCCTCACACCTCTCCGAGTGATTTGGACTGTTCAGCTGAGATTTACTGGATGGAGCCTACAGACACTGGCCAGACAGAACAAGGTCAAAGCTGTGAGACATTTTTTAAAGTACATTTTCACGGGGGTTACGTTCCAAGAGCACCCATGTATAGTGAAAAACCTTGTGATGTGGTAAAAAAAATGTATATTTTCATAGTGTAGACCCTAATCTTGCAACAAAACATGCTCCCAAATCACTTTATTTCATTTTAAACTCATCGCCCTTAACGAAAATGTAAACGTAAACCCGTATCTGTACTGTACAGTTTACACTGGACTCCTGCCGTGCTAGAATGTAAAGTATCACTGTTACCCCTGTTTAGACTGGAGTGTAATTCGCACATTTTCTTCAGTTAAAGCAGGTAGATACAGTTATAAATGTATTTAGTTTACAGTAATAAAAATACAAGAATTTAAAGAACAAAAAGGAAAAACTTGTGGACACTCACAGTCAGCTGTTCTTCGAGACGGGAAGTTCGAAAATCAGTGATTGACTGAAACTGGACTGAATTTCCCCCTAGTTTGAAATGGTTCATTGTAGAGAAACTTATCAGCTCTAATTTCAAGACAGTTGTAATGAATAGAACCAAATATAGATATCGACATTGGTAATGAATATGATTGTACAACTGTGGACATTTTTGAACTATATGTTTTATTTGGAGATTAGTTTGCCTCACAAAACCCTATACATCCTCGACTTTGAGTATGTTTCAGCCAATAAGTATCTTGAACTGGGGGGAGATAACTACTACTGACAACAGACAACACTGAATAAAATGGCTTCTTGGCCCTATAATTACTACTGAAATTATTTGTTTAAATTCTATAATAAATTATAGTTTAAGTACTTTTACTTTAAAATGTCATCTACTAATCAATCCTTTACTTTATGTTTGTTAGCAATTATCTATCCTCATTTTGATACGTACATTTTACAACTCACACCAAGTAATATTAACCAAATTAATGCACTGAGTGCAGGACTTGACACAAGTACATTTTACTTGGAAAATGTTAGCGGTGTTAACTAGTTATGCTGCTCTGTTCCATGCAGCTAAAATTAGCGTTAGCATGCTAAATAATTGTTGGTCAGCAGTTATTTGCTAACCTGCCTTACTTGACATAGCATCTTATTTAGCTGACTTGAGTGTTCCTGGCTGATAGTAATCGTCAGTGGCTCTCTTTGCACAGAAATGTTCCTGGCCTGATTATTAAATCCAGGTATCTCAACCACTGGGCCGGGGACACCTGAAGGGCCGTAAGATTTTGGTCAGACCGCGAATCTAAAACTGAGACAGGCTATTGGTCCACAGTTGGTTATTTAAGATTATGTAATGTGGCCAAGTGGGACTTGGCAACATGCTGTGATAAATAGGTGGGCCTTAATGCTAAAGAGGTTGAGAAGCATTATGCTAAAGTGTGTAAGAGCCATGCGAATTTGGTTCTGGTCGATGATGTCTCTCAAGCACAACCATAAAAACACAACAATATAAACATTCTAAATCTATATAAACTATTCTAAATCTTATTTACAGTGAATACAGAATTACAGTGTTGATGTGAGTGTCCATAAAGTGCAATTGCTGTCCTGAGGTTTGAAGCAGTGACAGTTCACCGTTTATGAGGGAGATGGCGAGGGGGAAGAAACTGTTCCTGTGTCGGGTGGTCCTGGTCTGCAGGCTTCTGTTTCGTCTGCCAGAGGGCAGCCGGTCAAAGAGTCTGTGTCCAGGGTGTGAGGGGTCTGAGATGATTTTCCCTGCCTGTTTCCTGGTCCTGGAATGGTACAAGTCCTGTATGGAGCTCAGTGGGTTGTGCCGATGATCTTTTCTGCTGTCCGTACAGTCCGCTGCAGTCTGCTCCTGTCCTGTTTGGTAGCTGCTCCATACCAGACTGTGATGGAG
>JBBMFX010025992.1:0-12217 GCA_037832545.1 Rhabdalestes septentrionalis | reverse complement strand
TTTGAGGAGTACGAGCCTAAGGGTCTGAGTCAGATCCTGCGGCTTTCCCTAAAGCCCAAATAAAACTGTATCACCGCTGATTGTGTCAACGCTCCCTTCCTTTCCTTTCCCCCGCGGCTCTCGCCGTGACAGTAATATGTACGAACTGGACTGTGAATATGACCAGATAAGTCACCGCTTGACTAGGAACATATATAAGTATCTGATCTAATGCTAATAATAATATGCATTTTAGACTTCCCTACCTGGGCAAGCACACTATATTGCACCAGTAAGAGTAATTGGGCAAGACTCTAATATCTGCAAAACTGTCTCTCTAAATGAATATAAATCTTGTATGCTTTAACTGACTGAGTACTTTGAACTTCCTCCACACTTGTATTCACAGCTAAGCCTTATCTTTCAAGGTTTTATTTCAAAGCAGCTGTTTTTGAACCATTTTAAACTAATACATTGGTTTTTAATAGTATGAGCATCTTGGAATTTCAATTTGTATCTACCTTGCAGTAACAGTGGCAGAAATTGTAAGTTATGTTCATTTTTTGGAAGTGGAGTACTGAGAGGTTTATCAGTTTTTATTTTCCCCATTGGAGCAGAATTTTAGAGATTAACCCCGAAGTAAAGGGATGATGAGAGATAACTCTATTATTTTAAGAGTAGTAAGGGAAACCACAAGTCTACATACCCACTCAGCCATGTTCAGGGGCGTTGGAAGCATTTTTAATGAATCGATAGAAGAATACACACCACTGGAAATCCGCCCTGGGTTTACCTCCAACTCACCGCATGCAATGGTAGTGAATCGTCAGTGTAGTCAGGCTGCTCGGACTTCCAGCGGTGTGTGTATCCTTCTATAGATTAAGTGGAATGGATTCTTTCAAGAAAGCTTCAAGATTCAACTAGTTATTTATGTTGAATGTGGGGGGTGGTGGCGGGGCAATGACGACGACCCCCACCGCCATGTTGCAGTTTTATTGTAAAATTACAGAAAATTGAACCAAATGTACTGTATATTGTGTAAAAGGTTTTTATGACAATCATGGTTGCCTGTTGTTTTGCTTGGTGAAATCTAACACACTTACATTTTGCTCTGTCTATAAAACACAATTTGCAGGGTTTAAATTCTAGCTTCTTGAGAAGCATCTTTGCAAATTTCAAACATTCACTAAACTGGAATGAAGGTAGTGTAGTGAGAGTCTAGAATTCAAGGAAACTCCAGCTTAAATGACTAAAAAATATTAATAATTGTTCGGTTCCCAGTGGAAAATTACTTAATAATCCCTATAATAAAGTGTTTCTCTTGCTAACACACAAAACTTTTTTTTTTTAATGACTTTTGCTTGATTACGCTGGGAGAGAGATATCTTAAGTTTATATGAACACTACAATTATAAATCATGTATTTATAAGTATGGATTGTCATTTTTCCGAAAATACATTCAAAAATCTCTTATTCTTCTGGATCTCTTATTTTTCTGAGTTTCCATTATGCAAGTTATTACTGAACAGTTATTAACATGACAAGTGATTGTGAACGTTTGCGCAGTTTTGTATGTGACTAAACACTGAAAAGTCCATATGATAAATATATTTACTCAGATTTAAGTTGGTTTATTGAGGTTTTACCCCTAATTAGTAGCTTAAAATGGATTATTTTTGGAGTAACTACTTCAAAACCAGTGTAGGATTGAACAGGATAAAAACCTGACTCAAGAAAATCTCCCGTGAAGGAACAAAGCGGCTCATGTAACCAATGCCACTGCCAATGTTCCCTGTACAGTTTTGAGCTCTCAGTGGGGTATAGAGTAGCTTAAAGATGGATAATACTGAAAAGCTGAAAATCCTATAGGCTTCCAGTAAAGATTTTTCTGTTTTATATTGAAAACAGGCCCATAATTAGCACCTGGATATGTGGAACCGAGCACGTAGGGAAGTGTAGCTGAAATCTGTCACATCATCTAAACCTGTCAACAAGCCTGTAAAGACAAAGGTTTCGGGGATGTTTCTCACCGAATCGTTTTCACCATGAACCAGATGATCACAGCCAGGCCAACACATCCACAGAGCGAGCCGATTACAATGGCGGCAATCTCACCTGAGAGAGAGAGAGAGAGAGAGAGAGAGAGAGAGAGAGAAATACTTACAAAAGCTTGAAAACCTTTAAGCCTAACCAATATATTTAAAGAACATTATGGCCCAATCCAGAGGTCATGAAGTTATTTTATTGAAACTATTTAAAAATGATGAAAATTATCTTACCATCTGTGTAGATTTTGACTGAAACTAGAGAGAGAGAATGAGGACAAACATTAGAATTATGCTTTTGTTATATGTTACACTGAGACATGATTTGAGGTATAGATACATTATCATTATAAACAGACATTTCCTGAGAAGTTATTACTGGCAATAAGATTAGCTTTGTTGAAATTGTTTGCAGACAAGAAATTCTGATTAATGTACAGATTCTAAACTTTTATCAATTCGAGGAAAGATTTTATTTTTATGTTTAGTCTCATTTCACAGAAAGACAGAATATTCTTTGTTATTACAATGTCATTAAAATTGTTCAACTGTAATTTCATTTAAATAGAGAGCAAGTGAAAAGGAATATCTATTGACTTCTAAGGGATAACGTCTTTTAGATATTGGTGAGAGGGTGATTTTGTTTGTGTGTGTGTGTGTGTGTGTGTGTGTGTGGGTGTGTTTGTGTGTGAGAGAGAGTGTGTATGTGTATGTATAAATGCGTGAGTGTGTAAAACTAGGGACCAGTGTATGACCTTATGTGACGACTGCAGTGCTGGTATTTCAGTTCAAGCTAACTCAGACATTCCGTAGGTGCTTTCTGTTTTCTCACTCTATCTTATTTGCCCCGCTGCCCCTCTCTCTGTCCCTCTCAACCCGCAGTCCCCCAGCCCCTCTCTCACATGACTACAAAGAGCTCCCTGTTCAGAGGAGGAGATTTTGAATTTGAACTAATCAGCCGCCACACAAACAAAGAGCTTGGCCATGCCCCCCTGTTTTTCCCCCCTATCCTCTTTTACAGTTCTCTCTCTCACTCACCAGGGAAAAAAGAGGACAGGACAGTTCGGTGGTTTAGAGGCTGAGTGGTGCGGTAATTGTCCTGCAGCAGTGTGGGCTCAGCCACATCAGATCTACTGGAGTACAGCATTGTCTCTAATTTTAACAGCTGGTGGAGAAGAGAAGAGAAGAGAAGAGACGAGAAGAGAAGAGAAGAGAAGAGAAGAGAAGAGAAGAGAAGAGAAGAGAAGAGAAGAGAAGAGAAGAGAAGAGAAGGGGAGAGAAGAGCAGAGGTTAGGAGAGGAGAGAAGAGAAGAGAAGAGAAGAGAAGGGGAGAGGAGAGGAGAGAAGAGAAGAGGAGAGGAGAGGAGAGGAGAGGAGAGGAGAGGAGGAGAGCAGAGCAGAGGAGAGGAGAGAAGAGAAAAAAGAGAAGAGAACAGGAGAGGAAATGCGATAAGAGGAGAGGAGATTAGAGGGTAGAAGAGGGTTAAAGTAAATTGAATTTAAATTAATTTAATTGAAATGAAGAGAATTGAAATGAATTAAATGAATAAATTCTCTATACTAATAAGAATATGTGCATTCCTGGGCCCATGCCTTAACACTGATTAAGGCCTAGGCACAATCTGTTATTTGTTTGTACCTGAGCATGTGAAATTTTGACTCTCTCTGAGAAGACAGTCCACAACACACTCTGGTAGCAGGGAGGGGTGGTCAGCGAACCATTGTAGCGGAAGTACCGGCTCAGGTCTCTGGGCAGCAAAGTCTGCACATCAAAGGCAGGGATGGCTACACTCTGACCTGCCGAGAGGAACGATTTTGGTAGTGTTAACTAAAAAAACACACACACACTCAAACACTCTCTCACACATACTCACCATCCACTTCAACAGAAACGTGGAGTGGACTTACCAGACAGTGTAAAGTGAAAAGATTCACTAAAAAGATTTTGGAAACAGACCTCTATTTCTTTTAAATATTTATCTGGTTCTGACCAGATGGCTGCTGTTGTCCAGGTTATGTATGCAAGGTCACCACACAAGTGGCGCTGAAATATAGGGTTTATGTTTTGGTGTAATGAGTATAGCATAAAGGACAGAGGTTTTTCTGGTGTTTTTATATGTCAGTGTCACTTCTACATTAAGAGTGGCAAATCACCAAGAAATATCCATCCGACAGAAATCAATATGAAGACGAATGATGAAAAGCTAACACTAACTGCATCAAATGTAAACAAGCATGGTTGCGCTATGATGTCGGGCTGTCTAATAAAGTTGCATATGCATGTGTATGCTCACCTGCATGCTTGATGCGGCTCAGGTAGTTGACGATATTGGCGTAACCCTGGTTGTTCTCACCGCCTGCCTGGCAGAGAGACAAGTGTAAGAAGGAAGAGAAAATGATGAACAAAAGGCCTTTAAACACAAATGACTGATTTTTTAACTCCTGAACTCTAAGAATAACAGCATCATGAAATCAAACAAATAAAAACTGATAAAGGTGGGGCTGATTCACCTGTTGTCAAAGCTGTAAATGTACATAGTTTTGATTCTGTGAGAAATTTGCTGTGACGTATTATTGTGATAAGGTGTACATATCAATGCAATAACAATACTGGCTTGTGATTTTATTGTGAGCATTCAAACTCAACTGGACCCATTCTATATTGCACCAGTGTAACTATATTCGGGTCATTCCACGAAATTTATTTTATTTATGTAATAAATGCTCATAAGCACCCACATTGCATAATATGGGTATCAGCTCAATGATGCACACAAGATAACTTAAAAATGTTAGCAATAAATCTAAATAAACTTTTAAAACTGGGTGACTACAGGGAAACCTAATCAATGTTACTCCTGTTACTTAGATGTCAAACCTGTTACTCTGGAAAAGTATCAGGACTGACAGTAACAGGGTTGACGATTTCAAGCTAATTTGCCCCTAGTTAGCATTAGCTTAAAGTCACAAGAGCAGATGTCTTACAATTTGAAAGGATATTACTTATAGATTTGGTAAATATCAAGAAACAAATAATAGTATTTTAATTAATATGTTAAAAATTGGTAACAGGAACGGCGCGGTATGATGTCCCCACCCTCAACAATCTTATACAACAACAAAATTCTACATTATACAAGAGAGAAATTTACTTGTCTTTTAAATGTTGGAAATCCTCTTCCTGTATATGATGTAACTTCCTGTAAATGATGTCACTGCTGGAATGTGCCATTATTTTACAGGGGTTTTTTGTGTCAGTAACAGGGTTGACTTGAAATCAGGGGACACTGATAAAATGATTTAAATTTGACATGTGTTTTCATACTGAAAACATTGCTTAACAATGAGATTACTTTTAGAACAATATACAAATGTGAAACTTTTATAATTTTTCCAAAAATGTACTATTAAGAAGACCTGTTGAATAATAACTTTCATAGTGAGGGACAGGCCAAAGTCCCTGCCTTATCAAAATAATGGCAATTTTAATCATGGACAATAATATTTAATTGAATTAATTTTGAGGTAGTATTGATGACAGAAGACATGCTAATGTTATGTTTAGAAATTATGCATTTATCTGGTATTATAGTGATTTTATGAAAGATTATTTCTCTGGGACACAAAATGTTCTGATTCCACGGAATGACCCATTAATCAAGTCAAGTAGTCAAGCAGAGCTTTATTGTTTGACTTGACTTTCACTTGATGTGATATAGAGCAGGGTTAGTTACATATAAATTAAAAGAAAAGTAAAGTAAAGTGGCCCCTTACATTCAGATATGAACATGGCGCAGTACACACTATGGACAATGTGAAATTCTTTCTCTGCAGGTAACCTATTCAGCAAGTGAACCAGGGGGCTGCCACAATGAGGGGCGCCCAGGGAGCAGTGTGTGGGGGTGGTTCCTTGCTCAGTGATGACACTGGCAGTGCTGGGATTCAAACCCACAACCTTCTGATTGCAGGGGAAAGTTCATGTTTATAGGTTTAAAGGGTCAAGAAATGTTTACTATTTAACTGAAAAAATGTTTGATGACAAACTTGTTGCTACAAACATTTCACTCTAACCATAGTTAGTATTTGTGTTTGTAAATTGAAAAGCACCTCTATGAGCACCCCCAGCACAGCCAGGCCGTTTCCCTGGGTTTGAGCTTCAGATATGTTGGCGTACAGCTCTGAATTGTAGTGGACAACATGGAGCTAGACATATTCAGAGAGAGGGAGAGAGAGAAAGAGAGAGAGAGAGAGAGAAATACAATGTTAAAGGAGATTAATTTGCCCTGTCTGTAACAAAAATGTCATTTAATTTCATATTTCCAAGAAAATTAGGCTCTAATTCAGTGAGACAGCACACCTCTTACTCATAATGATAAACATACTTGTTTCAAATGTTTCAGAAAAACATTTGTTCAGCACTGTCTGATGGGCACATTCAGTCAAGAAGTGTTTGTGCTTGAAGAACACAGGGTATGACTTCGGTGGACACAGCCAGTCTAATCCTTTGTAAACCAGGCTGAGCAAATCTGAATAACAATCCAGTTGGCTACGTTTATTCTTGCCACTCACAGACAACCAGCCAGAATAGCTGGAGAAGGGGGTGTCAAAGAAAGAAGGCCTGAGTCATGAAAATCGAGAGAGAGAGGGAAAGGGAGAGAGAGGAGAAGGGAGAGGGAGTGAGAGAGGGAAAGGGAGAGAGAGGAGAAGGGAGAGGGAGAGAGAGGAGGAGAGAGAGGGAGAGAGGAGGAGAGGGAGAGGGAGAGAGAGGAGGAGAGGGAGGGAGAGAGAGTGAGAGAGGGAGAAGAGAGAGAGAGAGAGAGGAGGAGAGAGAGGAGGAAAGGGAGAGGGAGAGGGAGAGAGAGGAGGAGAGAGAGGGAGAGGGAGAGAGAGGAGGAGAGGGAGGGAGAGAGAGAGAGAGAGAGAGAGAGAGGGAGATAGAGGAGGAGAGAGGGAGGGAGAGAGAGAGGGAGGGAGAGAGAGGAGGAGAGAGAGGGAGAGACAGAGAGAGTTTAATGTCATCATAATGTCTCTCTCTCTCTCTCTTTGGCACTTGTAAGTGAGGCCAGATGGTCAGGAACTGAAGTTTCCACCCCCCTCAATTCTTTTTCCTTTCTTCCCTCCAACCCACCAAAAAGCAAACTTGTCTAGCCATGTGCTAATATTCTCTCATTTAAGAGCAATGAGAGTTTCACTAAATGTTGAATTCAAATTTGATGTTTACCTCTGATGTTTAACTCAAGTTTGAAGTGAAATACAGTGGTTAGATTATGTTTTTTTGGGCCTTCCATCTTTAAAGACAGTTTAGCTACTCTTTGGGTAAAATACACATGTGCCTTCTTCGAGGCAGTTTCACAGCAGTTCTAGTTGTTGTAAGTTTCTGATTGCTAACTCGGATATGGGCATATTATAGATACCGGTTTAACAAAAATGAATCATTTTATTATTGTGTTCTTCACTCTTCGAATTTGACCTCTGGGGTCAGTTGAATGTATACCTCAGGGTCTCTGTCTAAATTGTATTGCCTTTGATTAAACTGCATTTCAATTAGAGCTAAAAATATTCTCCTATTTTCAGTGTGAGAGCTAATTACCACGTTCTCATGGCATTTATACAAATATTTTTTACCAAAGGTGTCAATGATATCTGAGGTAGTTTTATCTACACCACTATAAAAGCTCTAGCAGTGAGCTCTGTCCTAAATCTAAAAGTTTATCCCTTCTCTATTCTGACTAAAAATGCCTTAAACTTCACCAGTTTCCCACAACACATCAATAAGCCTATATGTAATGGCTTCACATCTTCCTGCCATTGCGTCCTTGAACTAGGCACTCATTGCTCCAGGGAGTCTGCTAAAACAGTGTGCTTTATCCCTCCATTACCTGTTCATTAATCCCTTTCTCAAAACAGATGGGAGTGGGGTTGGTGGTGCAGCTCTACAGAGTCCATCACCTGCAGAGAACCGGCAGAGGAACCCTGAAGTGATAATCCGTGAGAACCAAAGGGAGCTGGAAAACAATACCTGGTCCTCCGGTGTAATACTGTATGTGTGTGTGTGTACGTGTGTCCACTCTAGTAATTCTAAAATTCTAATAGAGTGGGCTCATTAATCTGAATACAGCCACAACACTAAATTAAAAACTCTAGATTGTTTACTCACACCAGCAGCCTATTACTGGAAAGTCAATATTCTCTAGAGAGACTGAAGTTTCACTGAAACTTCAGCTCGAGGAAAATCTGATGTAAGAGAGTGGTAACACAGTAAAGAAAACTCCACACACACTGTGAAGATATTTTCAAAAAGATACTGAAATGACTACCACATTCATAATTCTCACACTCCCATATATATACATATATATAAACATATGTACATGTACACTAAACCCCTGCTTCTCACAGTTACATTCCAAGAGCACTGGCGTATATTGAAAAAACACATTGTTGTGAAAAAGCATAAAAATAAATACCCAAAATATGCCATAAAATGTGTGCCCATTGATATGCGTCGAGTCACTGCATTTGACTTATCCATTTATGTTTTATGGAGCTTGTTTTGTGAACTGGGGCATAGTCATGCAGGAATAGAAAAGGTTCTTCTCCAAATTGGGTCCACATAGTTGGAAGCATAGCCTTATTCAAAATGTCATATGGTGAAGCGTTAAGATTACCCTAGCCCAAACCCTGGAAAACAGGTGTGTCCCAATACTTTTGTCCATATTGTGTACACACACATACACATACCTCTGCAGAACCACTCTGTCCATCACTGGTGTGTTCGCTCCCTGTAGCCATACCAACACCTCCGTTCCCCCAGTGCAGGTGGAGTTGGACAGCACTAAATTGCCATGGCAACCCAGCCACCCCCATCCAACTTGGCAATGCCATCTCCACTATGAACAAGATATGCATATATAATGTGTTAATAAAAAAAAAAGAATGCTGATTAAACACACCACGTGACCTTAACCCTGTTTGGTGTTCTATCGAAACATGCTACATATTGAGATGTGCTACTGTGTATGTACAATTCCACAGTCCTGGGATTCAGTGCCCCACTCATAAATCTGTGCTACCTAGCCTACCTTGCTTTGGACACTGGTGTACTCTGATTAATATCTTAAAAGGTGTCTTCAGTGCACAGTTCAAGGGCATATGAGTGTATGTTGCTATTCTGGGGTCTGTGTCTTTGCAGTTATTACATAAGCAATTTCCTCCAGCGTTATTTCAGTTTTTTTATTCTGATTCTAAAATGTCTTCATATGTAGTGTGAAGAATCCTATATGAAACTAGGGAACATTGTCCACAAATCACCATAAACTGTAAGCATGGCACAATCTGAGGTAGCCTGTGTTCTGCTTCATGGTAGCATTTCTCAGTGTTAGAATCTGACTGTATAAACCGGCTCTATGCACCTCTAAAGGTCTATCTATCTACATTTACCTTCTCATTTAAATTTTCCCTGACAATGCCTATTATTTGCCTATTTTATTCAATTTTAATTTCGTGGTTAATCACGTGAAGGTTATGTGCAAAATTCAATCATGAATTTAAAGGCAGGGTATTGTGAATTTTTTTAATTTAAAAGTACTGCTGCATGAACAAAAGTGCAACAACATTTGGTTTTCAAACACTTTTTAACAGTAGTGTTCCCTTTATCACAGCTGCAGTTCAAATATTTCTGTAAGTCTCAACCTAAACACTAAAGTAAACAAATCATAAATAAAACAAAAGCCACTGCCACTGCAGTGCTCTCACATTTTATCTAGTGTGCTTTAGAAAAATTTACCTTTACCAATACAGTTACCGAAACCATTACAAATATCATATTTACAGCCGAGATGTAGAGCACACAGCATTTTTTAAGGTTGCATTTTTCATGGCAGCATGAATCGATACACTAATTTTAACTAAAATATATTTTTCTCTGATTATGCATGTTATTTGTCTATTTCTCTATGGAATCAGATTCATGCCAAAATTTCGATTTCAATTTCACTGCTAGTTTTTCAGTTTCGCTGCTGGATTTTCAGTCAGGCCGCCCCGGAACAATCACATACAAGATGTGAGATTTGTGCACAAGATCAACTCCATGATTAATCAATTGTAAGTATTGATCAAATATGTTCATTATCAATGAATATATCATGGAGTTAATCTTGTGCACAGATCTCAAATCTCTTATGTGATCGTAACTGGAGGCCTTATTAGGAAAGTTTTGAAAGTTTCGAAAATTTGGCACAAATCTGATTCCATAATTCCTCATAATTATCAGTGTTACAAACTGTACAAACTAAAAGGAAGCACTTTAGCAGGGTAGCATAAATCGATAGACTCTCCTCTTGATGTTATGTGTGTGTGTATCGTGAATAAGGAAAGGTATACATAGTGGATTACCTGTATGACCATTGTTGGACAGAGCAAAGGGCTCATGACGGTGCTGGTCATAGCCCAATGGGCGCACGGGACTCAGAGATGGGTCATATCGCGTTTGGGAAGTGTCCACATCTATGGGTGATTGAGCAAAACCCCCACAGTCTGGAAAAAACTCTGCCCATTCAGACTGTCCCACAACTCCTGTTGGTAAAGTAACACAGATCTTAAGAGCCAAGGGTGTGTCTACAAATGTGTTGTGTTTGTGGATATAGCATGAGTGTAAGAAAAATTGTATGTGAGAGAAGCATACAAAAAAGTTCTAAAGCCCAGTTTTTCTGGTTCTGTTTTGTTATATGTTCATAACTGAGGTCCAAAGCCAGTACTCGTTCTTAATTTGTACAAATTGGACCCACTGGAATAAAACCTAGCAAAGTTTGTTACAAACAATTTAGGGCCCACCACCAAACCTCTTTGTTTTCTGTGGAATGTAGTTGTTTGTTAAAACAAGACCACAACACACACTGGAAAATTCTGTGTTGTCTTAAAACAACACAAATACTCAAGTTAAAGTGAGGATCATGTAAACTTCAATATGCAGCACTGGCTATTATTCCGAATAAGGGGGGGGATTTAAAAATGAAACACTTAGTCTCAGGCTGTGACAGGTCACTCTAAAATGTTATTTCTGTGTTTAGTCATGCGGGCCTAATGAGAAGCCACACTGCTGCAAAAGCAAGGACAGCACTCATGCACACACAAAGACTCACAATCGTGCATTCCGATTCACACTCTCACATTCAGACTCACACTGATCAAAAACAAACAAATATAATTTGACAAGTGATGAAGGAGATGGGAGGATTTGACAAGTTGAGAAGGAGAGAAAGTGTCTCTATGAGCTCCACAGATAACACAGAAAGTATTCAGGGGTGAATAACTGATTTCATTGCGGTCAAATTCACTGTACTTTGATTCCATTTGCTTCAGTCATTGTGAAATATCTGTAACTGGGTGTCATACCAAAAAGAAAACTTGTCCAACAACTTAATTTGGTGTAAGGAAAGCTTAGTGTAAAATGAATCATTCTTCCTAGTTATGTTTTCTAAAGGGGGACATATCATGTCAAACTAATTTTTTCATCTTTTTGTATTTACATTTGGGTCACTACTGCTCCTATAAACCATCCAAGCAGGAAAAAAAACATCCGTTTTCTGTGAGTCAATTGAAAGATCTTGGTGTCAGGAATCATATGTTTCTATGAGCCGTTTCGACGGTTCCCTTTTCCTGACATCAGAACAAAGACATTTGCATAGAACTACCCCTCACCTGTCAAGCCCTCATCCACTAAATTAGTTAGCCATTTTTGTCTGTTGTTTTTTGGAGCCGAGCTCTATGGCTATAGGCAAAGACGAGTCACATATTGAAGTGACAACACAAATCCTTACACTTAGGTCTGGATAGGAATACGTTTTCTATTTATGGCCCTCGTGCTAGTTTTGTTCTGATCATAGTTTTGCCCATCTTACCACTATGGGCAACAGAACTTTCAGCCACTCTGCTCTCTGCCTCAGGAACTCACTACCACTCAAGCTCAGAAACAAATTCATTTTCACTCTTTAAATCTGCACTAAAATCCTATCTATTCAAACTTGCTTTCTCTCTTTGTTTAATTTGCACCATTTAAGTTGTTTAAATTGAATATGCTTTTAATCTTGTCTGTTATTGTGGTATTTTATGGTGTCCTTGTGTGCTAGAAAGGCAGCTATAAATCATATGTATTATCATTATTATGATAATTATATTATGATAACACCAATTA